>JANEHU010001012.1:0-13435 GCA_027563435.1 Nasonovia ribisnigri | reverse complement strand
GTAAGTAATGTAACCATAGGTTAGACATTACTCATTGTCGTCGGAGGGGTGTGTGAAGTATGATAATTAAACATTGCTAATAACCGATAGTAATAAAACAAATACAATATAGTTGTTCCTAGTTTATATGATGTTATTAGTATAGTTCTATTAACCGTTATAGTATAGTATAGTATAGTTTTTATTGCATGGTTAATGAGTAAGTTTTATACAAATGTGTTTGTATTTTGTAGGAACAATTTAAAAGTGTATGAATGCCTATATTAAAAGTACATTTAAAATACAGAGAGGCATAACTAACTGTGATTACTACTTGTAGTCATTGGAGGCAACACTGGGAGCACTGTACAATTAACAATGCTGTTTAATATGTTTTAATATATTTAACTACACCTTTTTCTAAGTTCTGCCTAACCCAACCTTAATACAATATTTTATAATAATATAAAATGTAAGTACTGCTGAATGTAAGTAACCACCTAAAATTGACATTGTAGTAGTATTGAGATAGTAAAAGACTTTGTAGTGACTTTTGCTAAGTAAAACATGTTGCTGTTGTGCTGTAGTAGTGCAGGGTCTAAAACAGTGTACATAATATTTTGTTATTAAGTAATATTAAGTAATATTGAGAACCGTGTAAGAAAACGTTCAAGTATTTTGTTACTTTGGGCAACATTTATGATGTTTCACTAATAAAAGCTCACATGTTGTAGTCTGCATGTTTGAGTCTGCATTAGTTAACTACCTAAACGAAAATCTAATCTCTGGCCAGCCTAACCAATAATAAATAATAATAAATGTAAGTATCTATACTATTGTTGGATCATATAAATTGTACATTGTACGGTGTACAAAATGTACCTACTTATATAAAAATAAAGTATAAGAAGGTATTGAAATAATCTTAACACTACTGAGAATAACACATGTGAAATGATAAAATACTTATCTAGTACCTACACAATTTACAAATAAAGGAGAGAGAGGTTAGTAGAGAGCTATTCTAGGAATACTTTGTGTAGTAGTAATATTAAGATAAGTAAAACTTAAAGTATTCTCTTTAGGTTAAAGTCAAGTTGATATATTTATGGTATAGTATGAAGCAATGTAGGAATCAAAATAATTATCTGTTTCAGTCAACGGTATCAAAGTGTTTAATAATATGCAATAACACCATTAACACTATTGAATGTCGTTCCAAGTTATGTGAATATATGAAGTCGAATGTAAATTCAGGCTTTTAGTTTTCAAGAATGTCGTACCTAGTCAGTATAGTATAGTATAGTATGGTAAAGTATAAGTATACCAACAGAGACACGTCTTATTGTCATTAAATTTAATAATTACATGTCGTAGAATAAACAGATGAAATGCAAATTAGCGCTGCTGAACGATGTTTAAAAAATGTAAAGTAATTTCCATATTGTAAAAGTAGGTACACTGTTGTCGGCATACAAAACATAACACAACTCACTGTCAAAAAGTACACGGGTAGGTATTTATTATGTTTGGCGGCATACTCGTGCAGTAGGTTTATGTTGTAACAAAAACGTTGAATACCGTCAAGTCAAGTTAGGTAGCTTAGCAGTAAGGTAGCTTCTTATAAAACACAAGTTCGTGTACACAGCAGGTGTATTAAACTCACGAGAGTACACCACGGTATTAGTGGCAAAGTAACAAAGTGTATTTACGGCCAAGTACCTAACTATATATTATACATAATGTATACACTCACCAGAGACGGCACCGCTGTGCGTGACAGGTGGCGGCGTCGTGCATCTCCTACGACGTAGTCAACACCAGCAACAAAATGCCTGGAACACAGCTTGGAGGTCCGGTTCACGGGAAGACCGCGGTCTTCCACAAACGCCACCCACTCGAGACGACGTAAGCCATTTGGAAATCTAAAGGTCACAATATAATATCATTACGTCGATATTCATTAACGCGTTGTGTGAAATCGTAAATACCCGTGAACTGAAACGCCATCGATATCGTCCACATTCCCACATATCACACAGCGTTTGACCATCGTGACGGGGCAGCCTAAAGAGTGAAGTTTTAATGATGTAGTTTAACATTTTTAAAATGTCAAGTGAAAAAAATTATATTGCTAATCAGTGTGTTATCAGTGTGTGTACTATTTTTAGAAAGACGGTGAATATTATTATTATGTTATTGTCATTAAATTTGTGTACGGTCTTAAAACGAACTCGCGTATAAATCTACGTCCGGTTATGAACACCGAACGCGAATAATATTTCAAAGTGCTAGTGTAACAACAATAATAACAATACACGTGTTTTAGTATGAAAAGTGTTACTCACTTGTATGAAAAGCGGCGTTCGACGGCCTAAAAAAAAACCTAGAAAAAAAAAAAAAAATAAACACAACGTATGCGCTCGCGCGTGGAAAAGGCGTCCGAAATGCGCACAGAAAAGTTAAGGGAAAGTTAAGAAAACAGAGAAAAATTAACTTTTCGGTGCGCTAAGACGTTCGCCGTACGGACACTGGGCACAAGTTGACGTTTGATGACACGGCGCGTTTCACGTCGCTAAAGTTTTTCCCCGCGCGGCTACTCACTCCACCGATAACGTCAGGTTAGGTACGCGTTACTCATAAGTCATAATCTTAAATCTAATGGCAGTACTGTAGTATTGCGTTTATTATATATAATATATATATATAATAATATAATAATATAAATCAAATAATTGTAATCAAATATTAACGCACGTAATTAATATAATAATACTAAGTATAATACAGCATTATTAAACTTCAATATCTATTGAAATTTGAAATATTATAGAAGTACCTATATCAATTGACACCGTCTTAGCGTTTTGTGGGTACTCATATATATAAAAAAAAAATATATAGCAGTTAAACTACCTATGTAGCTATGCTCAACTACATTTTACTTAATTTTACTTAGTCCTATCTCATCACCGACATTAGGCACCCACACTTAATTAAGTCGGTTCAATCAATACCATGCACCTACTCTTTAAGTAGATGTGTAGGTAAACTAAATTGTTCACTACCCATTAAGGCATTAACATTCAAATACATATACATATAGTTATTATTACAATATGCTTAGTATGTGTATATATACCTATTAAGCAGACAATACAAAACTCATAGGTAACTGCTACGTACACATTAGATATACGTATGCATGAGTTATATAACCTATTGTAAGTAGCTCTATAACACTATTCAACCACCTCCACCAACTACTTTACAAAATGTAATACAACAGTATTGTATAAGTATACAAATGTTGCTGTGTCATTATATCATTGTGAAAACTACATTTTACTTCCAATAATAGTCCTACCCTATCACCGACATTACCTATACTTTGTATTAGGTAACCGTACTTAATTCAGTTAGTTCAATCAATATCATGTAAGTACCTACTCTTTAAGTAGGTAAACTACAAATATAATAACTTATTATAGGTTAGGTACCTACTACTGTGACTTATAAGTAGGTATCTGCTATGTAAATATTACATGCATACGCATGAGTTATAACTATTGTGAGTATTTAATTTAACTATTTAATCGCCTCGAACAACCAAGTCCCTTACACGGTGCAATAGAAATATCCGAATGAATTAATCAATAAGTCCGTAGCAATAATCGTTTAAACCGAACGCGGATAAAAAGAATTAATACAAAATAAATAAATCGCAAAAAAAAAAAAATGAAAAAAAGAATTTCGAATTAACACGGCCGCCGCAAATTTCCACGATCCGGCCACCCGGCGTCGAACGCTCCACCGTCGGTTGACCTGCCTACCGCCTAATCCTACCTACCTACCTATCGAGTTGAGAACTGGTGTGAAATCAATGCCCATTAAGTCGTCTCGCCGCCGCGTTCTGACGAAAAAAACGAAGAAAAGAATGAAAAAAAAATGAAAAAAAGAATTTCGAATTAACACGGCCGCCGCAAATTTACACAATCCGCCGCGGACGGTATCGAACCGCTCGACCGCCGGGTAACCTGCCTAACGCCCTAATCCTACCTACCTACCTATCGAGTTGAGAACTGGTGTGAAATCTCTGCCTCTTAAGGCGTCTCGCCGCCGAGGCGAATCGCGAACGCTACGCCGTCGTCCGCCCGGGTCGGGCGGTCTGCCGCGTCGGACGGCGGACGACGTCCTCGGCCGCGTTCTCCCGGAGAGAACGCGATTTACGGGAAAAAAATCCAAAACGTCTACGCGTATATACGGCATATATATATATCTAGGATAGTAATGACGACGCCGCGGCGGCCGATTCCGGGCTCTACTGTCGTCGGTCTTACTCGCCCGCGGCACTCGCCGGGATCGAAGTGGGGCAGCGCGCCGACGGTAAATTTAGCGGGGATTCCGAATACGCGGCGAGCGGCGAGATGAGACGTTTAAAAGAGGGTTAAAACTCGACTTTTCGAAAAAAAACGGCCAAACGGCGCGCTTCGGCGGCGGGTGGTTCGCGCGCGATCTCCGCCGAGAAAGGGTCGAGACGAATAAAGCGCGTAGACGTGTGGCGGTTAAATCTCCCGGGAAACGCGAATAAGGTCCGAGCGGGGCCGCGCGTCGCCCCGGAGGGAGGTAAAACTCGACTTTTCGAAAAAAAAACTCCGATTTCGAGCGATATTCGGAAAATTGATAAGGCGTCGGTGATAACGCGGCGAATTCGCGGCGGAATCGGATTTTTTCATTGGCGCGCGCTGATTGTAATCAAATATTAACGCACGTAATTTATATAATAATAAATAATAATAATAATAAGTATATTACAGCATTATTAAACTTCAATATCTATTGAAATATAGAAGTACCTATATCAATTGACACCGTCTTAGCGTTTTGTGGGTACTCATATATATAAAAAAAAAATATATAGCAGTTAAACTACCTACGTAGCTATGCTCAACTACATTTTACTTAATTAAGTCGGTTCATCAATACCATGCACCTACTCTTTAAGTAGATGGGTAGGTAAACTAAATTTTTCACTACCCATTAAGGCATTAACATTCAAATACATATACATATAGTTATTATTACAATATGCAGACAATACAAAACTCATAGGTAACTGCTACGTACACATTAGATATACGTATGCATGAGTTATAACCTATTGTAAGTAGCTCTATAACACTATTCAACCACCTCCACCAACTACTTTACAAAATGTAATACAACTGTATTGTATAAGTATACAAATGTTGCTGTGTCATTATATCATTGTGAAAACTACATTTTACTTCCAATAATAGTCCTACCCTATCACCGACATTATACTTTGTATTAGGTAACCGTACTTAATTCAGTTAGTTCAATCAATATCATGTAAGTACCTACTCTACTACAAATATAATAATAACATATATTAGGTATTGTGAGTATTTAATTTAACTATTTAATCGCCTCGAACAACCAAGTCCCTTACACGGTGCAATAGAAATATCCAGACGTTTTATTAGTCAATACACAATATAATATACGAATGAATTAATCAATAAGTCTGTAGCAATAATCGTTTAAACCGAACGCGGCTAAAAAGAATTAATACAAAATAAATAAATCGCGAAAAAAAAAAACGAAAAAAAGAATTTCGAATTAACACGGCCGCCGCAAATTTACACAATTCGCCGCGGCCGGTATCGAACGCTCGACCGCCGGGTAACCTGCCTAACGCCCTAATCCTACCTACCTACCTATCGAGTTGAGAACTGGTGTGAAATCTCTGCCTCTTAAGGCGTCTCGCCGCCGAGGCGAATCGCGAACGCTACGCCGTCGTCCGCCCGGGTCGGGCGGTCTGCCGCGTCGGACGGGGGACGACGTCCTCCGCCGCGTTTTCCCGGAGAGAACGCGATTTACGGGAAAAAAATCCAAAACGTCTACGCGTATATATAGTAGTAATAAATATAGTAATGACGACGCCGCGGCGGCCGATTCTGGGCTCTACTGTCGTCGGTTTTACTCGCCCGCGGCACTCGCCGGGATCGAAGCGGGTAATAAAGCCGACGGTAAATTTAGCGGGTATTCCGAATACGCGGCGAGCGGCGAGATGAGACGTTTAAAAGTGGGTTAAAAGTCGACTTTTCGGGAAAAAAATGGCCGGACGGGGCGCTTTGGCGGCCGGCGGTTCGCGCGCGATCTCCGCCGAGAAAGGGTCGAGACGAATAAAGCGCGTAGACGCGCGGCGGTCAAATCTCCCGGGGAACGCGAATAAGGTCCGAGCGGGGCCGCGCGTCGCCCCGGAGGGGGGTAAAACTCGACTTTTCGAAAAAAAAAGTCGAATTTCTCTCGAAAACTCGTAAAATTGATAAGGCGTCGGCGATAACGCGGCGACGGCTACGCGCGCTCGTTCTACCCGCCGCACGGTCCGGCGTTCACTAAATAACGCATAAAAACGCCATAGGGGGCGACACCGTCTTAGCGTTTTATACTATAAGGACTAGCTCTCCGAGCGTCGCTGGGGGAGACCCCCAGACCCCCCAGTGTTACTCCCAGTGGAAACCGATTTGCCTAAAATATTGGTCCAAAATGTGGATTGCCGATGAGAATAGTGGATGAGTGATAAGGAAAGTGGACGTGTGATAAGGAAAGTGGACGTGTGATAAGAATAGTGGATGGGAGATTAGAATAGTGGATGCGTGATAAGGAAAGTGGATGCGTGTTAAGGATTGTGGATGAGTGATAAGGCTATGCTTTTTGGCGGTATCTTTCGGTGACTTTTGAAATTTGGGTATGAGGGTCCGATCATTTCTCATGCCCGAGGATGTGCTCTACAGTTGATACGGTCCAGACTTTCTTTCGAAAGGAAAATCATAAATCTGTATGTCGTGTTCATGTTTCTAGCAAGTCAGTCACCTCAAATGACGTTGAATGTAGTCATACGTTGTTAATTGCCGTGGCCAAAATCGCCTAACCTAACCTTACCCCCAGACCCCCCGGAGTTGGCGAGGAGTGTTGTCCATGTCGGACGCCATAGTGGTCTTGTGGTCCAGTCGTCGACTCGAGCCGGCACGGTGTATGGGTGATAAGGCTATCGATGGTGAGATAGTGATAAGAATTCGTGATTAGAAAAGGGGTATGTAAAATTGAAAAATGATAAGGAAGGTGGATTTGTGATAACAATTAGTGTTAAGGATATTGGATTTATAATAAGAATAGTGGATTTGTGATAAGGATAGTGGATTCAAGATAAGGATAATGGATTTTTGATAAGGATAATGGAATTTTGTAAGGAATGTTGGATTAGCCAACGCCAAATCACGTAACCTTCGGACGGTGTCATAAATTATAGCCGCCGTGATTTTTTTGGGGTCTAGCAGGTCAGTCACTCGATGGAATGTAGTTGTCTCCGTGGATAGGCAATCCTAGAATTGCTCCAAGAAATCGATACTGAAAAAGTTATAGAATCATTTGCAAACAAAAAATATCGTAAAAAAGTTTTGTAACTATAAATTTATATTAAGAAATATTCTACATAATATTGTTATTTTTAATTTGTTACAATTATCTTTTGTTTTATACTTAAATATATGAGCAAGAAAATGCAAAATAGTATAAAATAGGTTGTTTTTTATGGTTTCTGGAAATTTAATTTTAAATAATATATTTTGAGTTAAATAAAATGTATTTTTAGATGTGTTTAAGTTGTTATCAGATAAAGTTATAATTATAAAAGTTAATATTTGATTTTCATGTTGTAAATTATTTTGCTTAAAATACTGAGATTCAACACTACCTCTCCCAAACATTAGATTTCTTAATTATTTAAATACTGAACACAGCAGGACGGTATTAGAGCATGGGTAATAAAGCACTGTGCCTAGGGCCTACGATATTGCTAATCCGGGCCTGTGTGTATATATATATACCTATTAAGCAGACAATACAAAACTCATAGGTAACTGCTACGTACACATTAGATATACTTATGCATGACTTATAACCTATTGTAAGTAGCTCTATAACAATATTCAACCACCTCCACCAACTACTTTACAAAATGTAATACAACAGTATTGTATAAGTATACAAATGTTGCTGTGTCATTATATCATTGTGAAAACTACATTTTACTTCCAATAATAGTCCTACCCTATCACCGACATTATACTTTGTATTAGGTAACCGTACTCAATTCAGTTAGTTCAATCAATATCATGTAAGTACCTACTCTTTAAGTAGGTAAACTACAAATATAATAACATATATTAGGTACCTACTACTGTGACTTATAAGTAGGTATCTGCTATGTACATATTACATGCGTACGCATGAGTTATAACTATTGTGAGTATTTAATTTAACTATTTAATCGCCTCGAACAACCAATTCCCTTACACGGTGCAATAGAAATATCCAGACGTTTTATTAGTCAACATACAATATAATATACGAATGAATTAATCAATAAGTCCGTAGCAATAATCGTTTAAACCGAACGCGGCTAAAAAGAATTAATACAAAATAAATAAATCGCAAAAAAAAAAATGAAAAAAAAAATTTCGCATTACCACGGCCGCCGCAAATTTACACATTTCGCCGCCGCCGCGGCCGGTATCGAACGCTCCACCGCCGGGTAACCTGCCTAACGCCCTAGTCCTACCTACCTACCTATCGAGTTGAGAACTGGTGTGAAATCTCTGCCTCTTAAGGCGTCTCGCCGCCGAGGCGAATCGCGAACGCTACGCCGTCGTCCACCCCGCGGTCTTCCTGGTCGGGCGGTCTGCCGCGTCGGACGGCGGACGACGTCCTCGGCCGCGTTCTCCCGGAGAGAACGCGATTTACGGGAAAAAAATCCAAAACGTCTGCGCGTATATACGGCATATATATATAGTATATATAGTAGTAGTAATATAGTAATGACGACGCCGAGGTCTACTGTCGTCGGTTTTACTCGCCCGCGGCACTCGCCGGGATCGAAGTGGGGCGGCGCGCCGACGGTAAATTTAGCGGGGATTCCGATTACGCGGCGAACGGCGAGATGAGACGTTTAAAAGAGGGTTAAAACTCGACTTTTCGGAAAAAAAACGGCCAGACGGCGCGCTTCGGCGGCGGGCGGTCCGCGCGCGATCTCCGCCGAGAAAGGGTCGAGACGAATAAAGCGCGTAGACGTGTGGCGGTTAAATCTCCCGGGGAACGCGAATAAGGTCCGAGCGGGGCCGCGCGTCGCCCCGTAGGGGGGTAAAACTCGACTTTTCGAAAAAAAAAGTCGAATTTCTCTCGAAAACTCGTAAAATTGATAAGGCGTCGGCGATAACGCGGCGACGGCTGCGCCGCCGCGAATCTCGGCGGAATCGGATTTTTTCATTGGCGCGCGCTGATTCTACCCGCCGCACGGTCCGTTTTTCGCTCCATTATTCACTAAATAACGCATAAAAACGCCATAGGGGGCGCCCTCGGCTTCACGTTTTATACTATAAGGACTAGCTCTCCGAGCGTCGCTGGGGGAGACCCCCAGACCCCCCAGTGTTACCCGAAAGGGGGTACCGGTTTTGGAATGATGGTCGTTTGAATCATCAAAGTCGCACGTCTTGGTACGCGAGTGTATGAGAGTGGTCGGTGATGAGAGATAACGGCGATGAGTTGACGAAGATAAGTGATAAGGCTAGGACCACTGCGGTTCGACGTGGTCATCCCGGTTCAACGATGGACGACGTCGGACGGCCGGTTTACTTTGGTTGTCTAGCAAGTGGGTCACCCCCCTCGACGTCAGACGTAATCTCACGGGTAGGCAATCCGACGTCGTAGGATGACCCCCCGTGTTATCTGAAAGGGGGTGCCGATTTTTGAAGAATAGTCGTTGGAATTATCAAAGTCGCACGTCTCGGTAGGTCGAACCTCATGATTGGTTGATGAGTGTTGATAAGAATTCGTGATGACTGATAAGGGTCGGCGGTTTGGCGGTATCGTTTGAAATTCCAGTTTTGGGGTCCATAGAGTTCTGTGATTGAACGGCCTCGATAGTCGAACACCGTCCGGTCTCGCTTTTTTTATACGAAAGCCGACGAATAAATAAATGTTTCAGCGTCTAGCAAGTGAGTCGCCTCGAGTGAAACTCGATTGAATCTCTAATCGGTCACCTCGGTAGGCGATCCGACTGCGGACAATACGGTACAGTATTTCGGTGAGCGGTGATAGGAATTTATATTGCCGATGAGAATAGTGGATGAGTGATAAGGAAAGTGGACGTGTGATAAGAATAGAGGATGGGAGATTAGAATAGTGGATGCGGGATAAGGAAAGTGGATGAGTGATAAGGCTATGCTTTTTGGCGGTAACTTTCGGAGACTTTTGAAATTTGGGTTTGAGGGTCTGGACATTTCTCACGCCTGTGGACGTAGTTGATACGTAGTGTCTAGCAAGTCAGTCACCACAAATGTCGTTGAATGTAGTCATCTAGGTATGCAATCCGACTGCGTCGGATAGCGGACATTGTTAATTGCTGTCAGGCACGTAGCTAAGGGGTGGCCCGGCCACCCAAAACATTTACAGGCCACCCTGATGGCCACCCCATTACATTGAAATATTATTCAAATACCCAAGGCCCAAATGATTTCGGGCGGTCTACCGCGTCGGACGGGGGACGACGTTCTCCAGCGCGTTGTCACGAAGAAAACGCGATTTACGGGAAAAAAATCGGAAATTTCTACGCATATATACGGAGCCTGTATATATAGTAATAACGACGCCACGGCGGCTCGTTCCGGACTCTACTCTCGTCGATTTTACTCGCCCGGGGCACTCGCCGGGAACGAAGTAGGGGCGGGCGCCGCTAGGAAATTTAGCTGGGATTCCGAATACGTCGCGAGCGGGGCGGTGAGACGTTTAGTTTTAACAGTGGTATAACTCGATCCGTCGACGAAAAAGTGTGAAAAACCGTTCGAAGCGGCGTTAAAATCGATGTTTTATTTCGCGATTTTTTTGGGGTCTATCAGGTCAGTCATCTTCCTCGACGTTGGACTTCGTCGGATAGCGGACAATGTGCGACGTCTCCGGGTCAAGGTGTGCAATCCGACCTTATAGCAGACAAAGGTTTTTACTGTCATTGAAAACGCCAAATGATGTAAAAAAGTTACGTAATAAATTACTCGAAAAAAATTCTAACATTTCGGGCGCCCATGCTAATCGTAATATAGCCGCCGTGATTTGTCGAGTGTCTAGCAAGTCAGTCACCTCGATTGACGATAACATAGTAACCTATGTAAGGACAACGCCGTTAGCTTAACAAGTACGGTCAGATCATTATCATAATTAATATTAATAAACTTTAGGTTCATAATAAGCATAAATAGCCATATAATGTAATATTAACCAATAACCAATACGATCTACAAAAACATTAAACATTTCAAAGCATGTTGTATATTTGAAAAATTACGTGAATTCCGGGCGGCCATACTAATAGTTGTTGTCGTTAAAACCATAGTAGTAGACAGTAAGTTGTAACTTGTAGTAGTATAGAACAATATAGAAGCGAAACTCAATCAGCTGATTGGGGTCTTGTTTCCTATGAACCTCCGAAAAATATGGAAACGTTTCCGCGCACCAACATGATGTTAGACCCAAGGTGTCCCGTAAACGTTTCCCGGAATATTGGCGTTTTACGCTTATACCCGGGGTCGGCTTGTTAAAAGTCGCGCCAAAAGTTATTCGCTGATAGCGAGTGGATCGACGATAAACGGTCGGTGATAAGGCCTACCGCTTTGGCGGTACTCTGTCGAAGGCGGGAATGTTTGAAAATCATGTTTCCGTGAATATCAAACAATTCGAGTGATGGTCCTATGGCATTATTATGACCATATGAAAACATTTTGCAAAAATGAAAAAAAGACGATGGTCAAAAGTGTAAGGTTTAATGCCGTGTTCGAATGAATAATAAAATGTCGACATAATATGTCAATACAATAAATTAATTAATCAGCCATGCGATTTCATTGCCCGCATGGGTTCCCTGCGTTGACTCGACTTGTTATTGTCGCCGTTCTAAGACAGTGAACTGTGCCGACGTCCGACACACCGTTCTTAAACATCCGACAGCCGTCCGCTGTGGGTCAGTAAACGGAAAACGCGTGAGTATACAATATCATGTATTATTAATTTAATTTGATGTTTTTTAAAACGTTCATCGCAGATCGTAGGTAATTATCAATCAATCAATATAATGTGACACATGCTTTCCGTTTAACGAATTAAATATTTTATCATACCTTGAAATCACTTATTGTCGTTTTACTGTACACTATTTCTTAATATTGCTTCATAATGAGTAATGAGTAATGAGTAATAATAACAAAGTATAAAACATTAGCGGCAATTGCCAAGCGTACATCAAGGGCTTGTTTTTTTAACACGTTCAACACAGATCGAAAATTTAATTAATATCGAGGCTAGATTTTTGTTTGAAAGTATTAATCGTTTTGTTTTACTATACACTTTCTTTATTTCTTTTTATTTATCGACTTTAGAATTAGTATAATAAGATACATTAGATTGTTTTTTTTAACACGTCCAACGCGGATCGTATTTATGAATTAATATAATGTAAATTGAAATATATTCTTATATAATATATTATATTAATAATAATTTAAATTTGAGAAGAAAACTGAGGCTTAGATTTGTGCGCAACACATGGTTTCTGTTTAACGAATTTTTTTTTAACACGTTCACCGCAGATTGTATTTAATATTTATTAATTAATATAATGTAAATTGTAATATATATTCTTATATATAATATATATTAATAATTTCAATTTGAGAAGAAAACCGAGTCTTAGATTTGTGCGCAACACATGGTTTCTGTTTAACGAATTTAATATTTTCTCATACCACAAACATAATAATGCCAAGTGCCGACAAAGCAATTATTTTTTCAACTTTTTTTATTTTTTAGAATGGCTGTGTATAATATATCTGGGAGGTGCACGGTGTACATTCGTCAGCAGGAGGGAAAAACGGATCGCGACCGAAGTAAGCATAAATTAGTATATGATTATTGGTTAATATACTATATATTATTACCTATATAAAAGTAGAAACGATTAAAATTATGTCTATCCGTTTCAGAGTGTTACAAGTTTACAACTGCGGAAAATTGGGGCACCTGTCCCGCAAATGCCGTGAGTTTTACTTTACATTTCCTGAATAACAGTCTTAACTCTTAACATTATCTAATATATATAAACCTAATTGCAATTTATATTGTAGAAAAACCCAGAGGACGTGAAAATCGAAGGGGTGGTGGGGGTAACGGCCGGGGTCTGGATAGGGGAAGGCAACGGGGAGGTGGCAAGTCAAAGCCACCTGCCCGACGCCTCTCCAGATCCCGGTCACCTGCAATGTCCAGGACTTACTCCCCAAAACCAATGGTATGTTTAAAAAATATTCAAGTTTACGATATCGATAAATTT
>JANEHU010001010.1:0-125024 GCA_027563435.1 Nasonovia ribisnigri | reverse complement strand
ATTAGGTAATAGTTTCCTAACAGAAAATAATTCTATAATAAATCTAGCAAATAAGACTTTAGTTATCAATACTAATATAAATAGTAAAGAAATGTTATTAAAACCTAGGACGGAAACCATAGTATCCATACCTATAGCTGCTAAGGATATGGAAAATAAAGATATTCTTATCCATAAACAGGAAATAATGGAGGGAGTATTCTGCGGAAACATAATTAATAAGGTACAAAACGGTGAGGTAATAATAAGTATTTTGAATATAACAGAGGAACCCCAAAACGTTAAAATGCATAATTTAAATAAGATACATTACGACCATGAATTCGAATATGATGCGCAACCAATACAAAATGATAATGACAAACATAATCGTATAAAAAAAATAAAGCAATTAATTAGAAGTGATCATATGAATAATGAACAAAAACAATCAATTCTAGAAATATGTGAGCAGTATCAAGGAATATTTCATTTATCAGGAGACACATTAACATATACCGATACATTGGAACATAAAATTAATATTCCAGAAAATCAAGAGCCTATATATAAACGACCGTATCGTTTGCCACACGCGCAAATGGCTGAAATAGATTCCCAAATAAAACAAATGGAGAATGACGATATTATAGAACCATCCTTTTCGCCTTGGAACGCCCCTTTATTACTAGTAAAGAAAAAGCTTGACGCTAGCCAAGTGCCAAAATTTAGGATAGTCGTAGATTTTCGAGCATTAAATAAAATAACGATAAATGAATACCACCCTTTGCCCAATATTACCGAAATATTAGACCAATTAGGGCAGTGTAATCTATTCAGTATTATCGACCTCGCGTCGGGGTTCTATCAAATAAAGTTAGATGATAAAAGTAAAGAGCTTACAGCCTTTTCGACTAACCAAGGTCACTGGCATTTCAAGAAAATGGCAATGGGCCTAAAGACATCTCCTTGTACATTTCAACGCTTAATGAATAATGTAATGGCCGGTATCGTGGGAATAAAATGTTTAGTATATCTAGACGATATTATAGTCTACGGAAAAAATTTGCTCGATCATAACAATAAATTACGTGACGTATTTGAACGATTAAGACATCATAATTTAAAAATCCAACCAGACAAGTGTGAATTTCTAAAACAAGAATGTTTATATCTAGGTCATTTAATTAGCGAGAACGGTATAAAACCCGATCCAAATAAGGTCAAATCGGTATTAGAATTTCCAACCCCTACGAATGTAAAGGAAATTAAATCATTTTTGGGACTTTCTGGGTATTATAGAAAATTTATAAAATCATATAGCTTAATAGCAAAACCAATGACAAATTTACTAAGGAAGGGTATTACCTTTAACTGGGACCCCTCTTGTCAGGAAGCTTTCAACAAATTAAAAAATATTCTATGTTCGGAACCTATACTACAATACCCCGATTTCACAAAACCATTTATTGTTACCACCGATGCAAGTGGAAAAGCTCTGGCGGCTATACTTTCTCAAGGAGAGGTATCGCAAGACCTACCTATTGCCTATGCATCTAGAACTCTAAGTAAAAGCGAAAGTAATTACAGCACTACTGAGCTCGAGTGCCTAGCCATAATATTTGCCGTAAAAACATTTAGACCTTACTTATATGGTAGAAAATTCATTATATTAAGCGATCATCGCGCACTTTCGTGGTTATTTAATTTAAAGGACCCGTTATCAAAACTCGCACGTTGGCGAATACTTTTGGAAGAATATGATTATGAAATAAAATATAAACCGGGAGTATTAAATTCAAATGTTGACGCGTTGTCTCGAATGTATACAATAAACGAAATAAAAGAAGAAAGCTACCCAGTATTTCTAAATAAATTTGAAACCCAGTTAATAACTAATAAAAATGTTAAAGAAGTAAATGGAAGTCTAATAGAGGCACCAGAAGAATATCATATAGTTTCAGAAATAGCAAGACATTATAATTTCATGTCAGGAATAAATTACGAACTAAAACAAAAATTTGGTACTAACCAAATACTAACGCCTAGTAAAGCAATTGGAGAAGTTAATTATTTAAAGGATAAGAATAGGTACATTATATTCCTGACCACTAAAAATAAAAACAAACACAAAACTACGTACGAAAATATCTATCTGTCCTTATTAAATTTGAAACTATTAAGTGAGGAACACGCTTTGAATAAATTAGCTATGAATAAATTAGGATTTAATGACAAATTAGAATGGTCACAAATACGTGCTATGATTCGATATGTTTTCCGAAATACAGATATAGAAATAATTATATGTGATAAGTTAGAATTTAGCGACGAAGAGAAATTGATTATATTTAAACAATGTCACGATTCCGTAATCGGTGGACATGCTGGAATACATAAAACAATAAAGAAAATAAAAACACAATTTAATTGGCGTGGATTAAAAGAAGATGTTATAGAGTATATAAAAAACTGTGCATCATGTCAAAAAGTAAAGTAACAAACAGGAAGGTAAAACAACCCATGATAATCACTTCAACAAGTTCCGAACCATTTGAAAAAATATTTTTAGACATCGTTGGGCCGCTAGTCACTACATTATCAGGAAACACATATGTGTTAACCCTTCAATGCGATCTAACTAAATATTCCATGGGGATTCCCTTACCCAATCACCAAGCTAATACAGTAGCAGAAGCTTTCGTAACAAACTTCGTATGTACTCATGGCATACCTAAAACCATATTAACCGATCAAGGTACAGATTTCCTAAGTAAAATATTCACAGAAGTATGTAAATTATTACAGATAAATAAAATAAACACTAGCCCATTTAGACCACAGACAAACGGAAGTCTGGAGCGTTCTCATCGTACTCTTGCAGAATATTTAAGACATTATGTTGACAAAAAATTAAATAATTGGGACGAATATTTACCATATGCATTTTTTGTGTATAACTCTACCGAGCACACATCAACAGGATACCAACCATATTCCTTATTATATGGAAAACACTTAGAAATACCCATTAAATTATCTCGTGAACCCGAACCCAGATACAATTATGACAACTATTATTATGACCTAAAACTAAAAATGCAGGAAGCTCATAAAATAGCAAGGGAAAAATTAATAAAGAATAAAATAAAATCTAAAGAAAATTATGACATTAATGAAAATCCTATTGACATACATGTAAAAGATCAAATACTATTAAGAGATCGAACGCAAAAGAATAAATTAAATCCGTTATGGACAGGCCCATATGAAGTAACCGATGTATTGGACAAAGAAAATATCGTAATAATACGGGGGAAAAGACATGTCACTGTGCATAAAAATAACGTAAAAAAATATTACGAAAGAAGCAAATTATGAATATAGTTTTTTTTATTTTTTTATCAAATAATAATATAATCTAAAAAAAGATGATAATAAGAAAATAAGTTTTAAATTTAAAATTCTAAATAATAACACGTAAATAAAACCAAATGGACCGAGAGACGAATATATAATTTAATATGTAAAATAAAAAAAAATATATGTAATTGTTTTGAAAATTTGTAATAGTATTAAGATTATTGTAACAAACATATACTAACACTAAATATAAGAAGAAAATGTAATCAAAAGAAAAAATTTTAGATTAAAATGTATTAATTACTAACCAACTATTTTTTATAATTTTTATATAACTATTGTATCAACTAAATATGTATTATCTACTGTACGAAAACCAAAATATCAACATTGTATAATTTAAAGATTTATGTTTAAGCTTTGAACTTCAAGCTTTAACATAAAGTCTTTTTTTTAGAAGGGAGGTGTTACGTACCCTATAAATATATCAATATATAGTGCACGTATTCAGTGGTGTGGCTAAGTAATTAAGTAGGCAATTACTATAAGACATCATGCCGAGGTCATTGCATAGAGCGTAGTGAACAATTAAGCTATAAAAGTGTTGTCACACGTCTCTTCTTAGAAAAGTCTCTATACTATTGGGACAGGATACGGATCGACCAGAATAACAAATTATGCTACGAGACCCAAATTCTATCCTTGTGCGAACATTCGCTACCACTACGACCACCCACTCTTAAAGTATACGAGCATATATAAGGGAGCCCATGACAAGAGCTCATCAGACGGTTATAGACGGTTATAGAGAGCTAGAGACGGCTAGGGATAGACAAGACATTTGGAGGCCGGTCGTAACACCACTCACAGTCTTAGTCTATCAAGTTTCAGAGGCAGGTCGTAACACCACTCACCACTCTCTCACGCTTTAATATTGTATTTTTGTATTAAATATATGTTAATAAACACACATTATATCTATATACATCACGTCTTCATTTCCTGAGTTGATATATATATCGACACGAGTTGGGACGCAACAAGATAATAATTTTTTATAATTCCTATTTACGTACAATACATGTGCAATTTAGTCTAATACTTATTTTACTCACTATAAAATGTAATTAATAATTTTTTAATTTTTCAAATTATCATAGCAATCATATCTTTATATTAAACGTTTTATTTATCCCTTTATTTCTTATAGTACTTATTTTAAGTATAATAAAGTAATAACTCAGAAATATTAGTATTTGAATTTTGATTTATATGAACCAACATTTACAAATAAATAATGTTCTTAAGTCGTTTTCAACAACGTATTTTCAAAACGGTTTTCAAATATACTTAAAATGTACAAAAATAAGAATTTGAATAAATGTGTAAGGAATGGAAAAAATTAGAATGAGAATACTTGACGTATAATTCTGTACGAAACCACGAAAGTGATGGTGGACGAAGTGTATATGATTTACACTGAAAACACTAAATCATGATCGACATACTGCTAAGTAGTAAGTGCCCATTATGTACTCACATCTCACGTGTTAAAATTATGTGTTATAATATTATAATATTCTTAATAAATAAATTTAAAAGACTATAAATACTATAAATAGTTAATTACTAGCAAGATGTGATAAAATCACTCGATGTAATTATTATTATAAATCGTTGATAGGCATTACCATTTTATGCCATGTGATCGGATGGGTAATACGGAATTGGTTCCCGGGGTAAATTAAGTATACGAATTGGTTCCCGAAAAAAAGTACTTATCAGTATACAATTGTTCGAATTAGTTCCCAAATAAAAGTTTATCGACAAAAATATTATAAAATAGAAATACGGCCAAATTTTGAACTTACAATTCGTTAAAAATGTACGTTGTAAATTCATAGCACATTAATTTATATTAGGTACCTATTTGGCTATTTTATTATGACTTATTATGATAGGTAGGTACATTATTGCAGTTAGGAAAAAATATTATTATACACTTGTATTCTATTGCAAGCACAAATATTGTTACTGACAAATACGTAATACGTTTGAGTATGTACTGTGTAGAGTATAATAATATTATATTATGTATAATATAGACTGAGCAACATTTTTAACCATATCTAAGTATTCTAGACAGTCCTAATAATCTGTATAAAATGAAAATTGTTGCTGGTTGAATATAATATTTTAATAGTTTGAAAAGTTAATTTAACAAATTTGTGTTTTCATGAAAGCATGTTGGAAGTGGGAACTAATTCGTACGTTACCTATAGACAACCCATGGGAACCAACTCGTATGTTACCTGTAGACAACCCAGGAACCAATTCGACAATTGGGAACCAACTCGTAGTCGTCCGATCGGATAAAATATCGGACTCGGCTGATACACATTATTATGCGTGTTTATATGAATTAATTTTTTTGTGTACAATAATAATTGTAATATTATTTGTGCATAATGTTGTACGACTTACCGACGAGAGGACGTATAGATCGGACGCAATAGAAAGAAAATATCCGTCGGCGAGAAATCCGTGCAGGCACCGGTGGAAGAAGAAAGGCGGATCGGGACAGGTCGTACCGCGGTTACCGCACGTGCGTCGTTCGGTCACTGGTCGCCGGTGGTCCAAGGAAGTGGCGCACGGGGTGTAGTCAGACGACGACTGACAAGACGGACCCGATGAAAATATGTACAACGTCGTCACGGAGGCGGCGGCGAGGAAGTCGTACGCGCGCATATTATTATTATTATTATTATTATTATTATTATTATTTTAACGGTCTCCCGAAGATAAGATACGACGGCGGCGGCTGCGTTAGGGTTGACGTCACGGGCCGTCGCGCCGCCCCGCCGCGTTACGGCCTACGATTTTGGCGGCGGCGGCGGTCTTTTTTCTTCCAGAAAAGACTCGCGTGGGCGCCGCCGCCGTACCGCTCATCCTTATTCCACTTATTATTATTATACTATAGCACGCGCTCGTGTTGGTCCGGTGACTTTCCTCGCGCGTGACACGCGTCCGTGGACAGAGGAGCCGTTAAAAAAAATATACGCCATAATATTTTCGTTGAAATAACAATAATATACTTGAGACGCCGTGTTAAAGGGAGATTTAAGGATAGCCGAGTACATAATAATAATAATATAGTTGTAGTATAGTTACGACGGTCAAAAACCGGCTAAGAAAACACCAAACGGTATTATATATTAATATTGTGATATACCTAATATACTTATATACATAATATAATATATTATTGTGTGTGATGTGTCGTATTTACGTCGCCAAATGATAATATTATTACACCACTTGTAGCTATATACATAAAATATAATATTATTATTATAGTTTTTACGGAATTTCTCGTTTATGGTCGGCTTTGAAGTAGGTTCATGTTATGTTGTTATATATATAGAGAAATTATTGTCTAAACAAGTACTAATACTGATCTTCGTAAATTCATATACATAATAGATATATATATTATTAAAGCTTTATATAACATTGAATTTACAGTGTTGGGATTTTTTGGCCCTATACAAATCTAAAAATCACTAAAAATTATTATTATTATCCTTTAAATTAAATATTGATGGGCGTTATCTTTATGGCTATACACACATACCTACTACTAAAAAAGTTATTGAAAACAAAAATGGAAGTTAAAAGTAAAAAACTACAGAAAATCATAAAACTATATAATACCTAGAAAAGCAATACAAATGTGCATTTTGAATCGAGTTTATACCAACGTATGCTATTCGTATTACATCTACAGAAAAAATTCAGATGCTTACAAATTCCGAACCTTATATACTTATAAATACAACTAGGTATACAATTATATTTCAAAAACTAATACTACTAAAAAAAATTTCTCCCTACCTCCCACCCACAACTGCGCCAATGTATAATAAACTAACATACTATAGATATGAGGTGTATTTTGATTTCAACAAACTTGTCAAGTACCTACTATACATACCTATATATATGCTGTTAAAGATTTAAGATAGGTTCCAGCACGTGCTTCATTGTTCACGCGTATACAATGAGTACCCTAAAACACAATAAACTCCCCTTCGGCAGACGAATAAACTAGTTTAACCCGCGGTTGATATCGTCACACAGAATTTCGTATACATCACAATATCACAGTATTTGGTTTATGTTGGATACCAGTTCAATGTGTGCGGTCATCATTTGTGGATGATCGATCTCCACTCTGCAGTTAGATGTGAAAAATATAATATTATGAACTAAGATAATATATATTATGTACTCGGTATTATCAATAAGACGCGCGCAAAGATTTTAATTTTTGAAACTTAACTGAAAACTAATTTTACAAGCAACGCATATGGTGTGATGTGAACTATGTAGGCATAACTAAGTAATATAGTAAACTATGCATTTATTCAAATATTTAGATTTTTTTTATAGGTACACAAGCGTTGTAAGCTATAGTAAACTTATAAATGCTATATTTTAAATACTTAAATAATTTTAAAGTTATTATTTTTTTTTGCATTTAAGAACTATCTAGTATTGAAACAAAATTTTTTGAAATGAGAACCTCATATTTTTTTATCAATGAACTAAGTACTCGTTTCAATTTCAAATTTACTATTTCAATATTCATCAATATTTTTAGAAACATCATCTATAAATACTCCTCATTATCATAGGTACAGTTCTTAAACATATACCATACAAATCAACAGATTTCAAAATATATGATGGTTTAAAGTATACTAAAAAGACAAAAGTGAAAGATAATAATAATAATCTTAATAAATACATAATTGAAGAATAGAGATCTGGTTAGGTTAACTTGCTAACCTTTTTTTTATACAAAAACTAGTTTAAAGCCACCTTATCGTTTGTACTGTACAATTAAAACATTTTTACTTTTAAGTTCTCTTACATTGTTTATCTGCTATGTGTAATGTGTCGATTCATAGCCAGAGTGATATGGCAAGTAGTGGCGTGAGGATATTATGGTGACAGTCTTTGTTTATCGACCACCGTGTGATCCGAGTGCGGTTTCTCACGACTATTTTAAAAACGCAAGCTGCCAGTCAACGACTTGACTTCCGGTTCCGGAAGATACGAATGTTGAGTGAATATACATTTACACGTACAATTTTTTCTTCTTATCTAATATACTATTCTATATTTTTATATAGCAATTTGTTATATATTTATACTCAGTGTTAATTTAATTTAAATATCGCCGATTTGTGTAATAATTATTAATTTATATTATTATATGTTAAATATAAGAAAAGAAAACAATAATTTAATTTTCTGATTCCCATACCTAATACTTAATATTATATTGTATTCATTTTTTGGATGAATTGGTAGAAAAAAAATAGGAGGGGGCTTAGAAGGATTTGCCCTACAAAGCTTCAAAATATATCACTAGTGTTTTCAAAATATTTGATAAACATTTTGCGAGTATTTAATAATACTCGCAGGTTACTCAATTATTGTGGATGGTTCTCAGTGTTCTCACTATTAGAAGATCATTTTCGTCATGATGACCTTTGTGCACCTACCTATATTTAATATTTATGCACTTCCGTATTAACATGCTTGCATGGAGGGGGGGGGGGTTGACCATTGTAAATTTGTAAAATAAAATGTATTTCAAATTTTTTTCGCTTCACGTTTTAAATGTTTTACAGACAGATACAAATACCTATTTCACGTAGAATTTCTCAGTTTCGTCTGATTTTCTTAAACCTATTTATGCTGGTGTCATTAAATTAAAAACCAAAACCATTGAAGTATTTACTTAGGGGCGAATTGTTTAAGCTTTGCAAATATTATATATTACATTGATATTCTAAAATTGTTTATATAATAGGTAACTATACCTAATCATTTTGTTAAAAATACTGTATTTTCTTCTTATTGCACGCTATTATGTTGTCACAGTGCTATAGAGCATAATAATGAATTAATTTTAACTACAGTTATAGATATTTATAATTATAAACAAGATTTCAACTCAACATATTATCTTTTTAAAGAAACGATAAAAACCGATACAGTGGATAACTATAGTATAAATGTATTATAAAGTAAAGTTATAAATTAAATGATTATTAAATTAACTAATTATAGGTACCTAATTAATGCTCACTTTTGCGCTCCTCTATATCCTCTGATGTCTTTATGTCCATATTTTGGGTTCAATTTTTACCAAGTACTTAACAATATAACATGTTCAATATAATCTTTTGTACGGTTTTCTTCTTTTCAACTCGATAATCTTTTATCAATAAGGCATTGACTTAAAAATGATTATTACTTCATCACGTTGGTTACAAATAAGATAATGTTGTTTACATAGTGTAATGGACATTGGGCGCAGTATTTAACAAGTAAATATAAATATTCGATATTCGTTTCAAATTACATAGCAGATACTGTACTATATAATATAATCTACATAGTACTATTATATTATATTGAACATATAATACTGTTTGTAAGCACAACGCGCAACCATAATAATATCGCCGCAACAGATGTCTCCTGGTATGATAACATATTATTATTGTCATATCTTTCGCGTACACATGCCATGCGATTCGAAAAATTCCCTAGAAGAACGTCGCCACCGAGCTCAACAGGCGCACATAAAATATAAGTCGCCGTTATCCAGAGTCGCGACGTTATCGTCGCGGGCATATCACGATGTATAATACCATACCGTAGTGTCGGGTGGGCTATAAATCACATCTACGGGTGGTATATATTAGCAGGATTATGATTAATATTATTGACGTTGATGGGAGCGAAATAAAAACTATAATATTTTATCTATAGTCTGCGTCGTCGTCGCCGTTGCAGTTTACCTACTCGCGGGGGTACAATTGCGCGATTGTAGCGTGGTTCGAATAATAATTAAGAGGATGTCAGCGCACTATTTGTTTTCTCTCTCTGGCAACATAGATGAAACGCATTTACGTAATTTAGCTCTTTCGCGAATGACTTGCCTTTTACATATATTTAATTCGCTAATTTTAACTTGCATGTTTTAATATTTTACATAACTCATACTGAATCGGACCAATCAGTTTTTTTTTCAAGGATATCATAGGTGGTTAGGGTAAAAATCCAAATTTGTATTTTATAAATCTAAAATAAGTACATGCGTGAAGATAATTTTCTCTAAAATACCCTATAATAGGCTGTAAACAGCTAAATATTTCGTAAGTATGGTCTAATAAGCAAAACCTTACAACATGGAGACATCAAAAAATACAATATTTTGGATTTAGATTCGCTTCGTATCCTCAATCTTAATAGGATTTTTAATTTGACTGTGCTAAAAAAGACATACCTACCTAAAATCTAAATAATGCTGTAAGTCCCTATACCTAATAACAATATTAAAAAAATAATATATAAGGATATAGTTTATAGACACCCGATGTGTAATATTAATTATTAGGTATATATATATGTGTGTCAAACGCGTTATACTGCAGGGCCGCTGTAGAGGAAACGTAGTTATTTTTATTATTATTGTTTTTGTCAGATATCTTGAGCCATCCGGTGTGTGTATTATAATATTGTGGAGTCCGTTTATTTATTTGTTCAAACGTAGAACATACGATACGATACGTCTGCAGATGCTGTGTGGTGCGGTGGACGGAGATGAACGCGAACACACACACACACACACACACATGATACTGTGCAGCAGTGTCATTTGCGGCGGTGAGTCCTTGCAGGGCGATAACGCGCGTGTCCAAGCAAAACGTGCTGTGCGACGTTATGGTATTATTCACATAAAACACGATATCGAAACGTGACGGAAAAAATTCAATAATAAAAATAATAATATTATAATAATATAATGATTAGGACTCGGATTTCGATACATATGAATCTTTTTTTTTTCTGGAATGCTTTCCAAGATACAAATGTGTTTCAAGTACGCGCACTATGCTAAAAAAAGACTTTTTTTTAATTTTTCAAGGTTTTTGACGTTTAAGTGAATTTTTAAACTTTTCAGGGCATTATTTATTTCATTAAGTCATTTCTTAGCTTAATTTATTTTAGTAATATTACAAACAAAAAAAAACATATAATTTATAAATATAAATATTCTACTAAGACAACATATTAAGGTAATCTGGCTATTAAATAGAACGATTCACACATTTATTTTGATTTTTGAAGAAATCTGAGGTCAATTCCAAATTTTTTTTAGAGTTTTTGGTCATAAATACATTTTTTGAAAGTGCATTATTCGATATTACTAGTGAATTTAAATCCAAGCCTTACAAATGATATTTACGAAATATATATATATATGTTATATTAATACATTTATTTATTTATTCAGAGTCGGGCTGGCCTATATTCTAGAATGGAAATAAATAATAATCAATGAGAACGGCTTGTCCATGTGAATATAGCGCCCTTCGTTATAAGTGGAATTATTAAAAAAAATATCTTATTACCTAATTCTATTTATTAAAACGTATGAGAAAAGTTCCATCACATTTTCTCTTATAAAGATAAATATTAATGTAAATTGTAATTCAGTAGGTATAATAGGATATAGACAGTATTTCAATATCCTGTAGGTATATAAGACATAAGTAGCTCAATTAAAAAAATTTAAATTATAAAATACTTTATATGTAGGTCAATAAAAAAACTGAAAAAAACGTCCAGTAAAAAAATAATATTTTATGTGTGGAAAACTATCAAAAAATTAAACAGTAATCTTTTATAAATTATAACAATAATCGATACATACATATTATAGTAATTCATTTTTAAATATTATTTATTGTTTTATAACTCTCATTGTTTTTGTATTATTATATTTGTATACATCTGTTACTTAGTGTATTACCCCTTTGAATTTGTGGCATATTGGCATATTATAAATTATAATATCAAAATTAATTAATCTACAAAAACTAAAAACCTTTTTTTTTTTATAATACACATATTATTATAATATATTATTGTCTTGAGGTATTTTTTAAATGTATTTACTGAAGGCCATTTTTAGTGAAAACTAATAAATCATCAGATTCACGTGAATAAAAATTATTTATTAATTAAGGCTGTCGCGTGCTGAGGGCCTTAGTAAGTCAATTGCTGTTGAGTCGCACAGTATACCCAGTCCGGCTCATAGTGATATTATAATATATACGAGTAGTGTGTCGCCGTCATCGATCCTGTATAATATTATACTTAAACCATATTAAATGATAATATGACATGCACACGCGTAAATGTCGTCATCTGCCGCAGAATCACTGCGCCGTGGGAGTCCGAAACGTGAGGGTGGTGAAGGCGGCGGCTGTGGCGGCGGTGGTCTTATCACGCCCATGTCTTTTCGAAAGCCGATAGCGTGCGTAATCGATACGTGTATACACAATGTTTCTATCGTTTTTATTATTGATGTATGTTTATAAATTATAACTATATTATACATGGTGGTGCCTTTTTTTCTTGTCCTTTTCGACTCGTAATCTTCGTTTACAGCGGCGTTGACGTATATCCAGTGTACCTACGCATATTATCTAATATATACACATGTTATATACCTACATCAAACATTTCATATTTATCGCATATAATTGACACGTTGTCAAGTATAAATATTTTACTGCAATGCTGTATTATTAAATATATTATTACCAAAACAGTGCGCCATGTGTATATTATTATACAAAAGCCGTAACGATGATCGTATATATGCATAGATAAATTATTATATAGCATATCAGTCATTTTGTTATAACGAGTGATGATAAGTATAAGTAACATAAAAATTAAAGCATTTCCTATTTCCTTCCTCGGAGGTTAAGTTATCTCCATACTAAATTCCACCAAAATCAGTTCAGTGGTTTAGCCGTGTAAAAAAGTAACGGTCAGATAGCGAGCCACAGAGATTTATATAGGTACTTTTGCTCTGTATCTAATATTATAAGAATATGAATTATATACACATCGTATAATATACATGGTAAACTAATGCGCCATTTATAAATATCAAAACGACTGATATATTATGTACTTATTATAATTTTTTTTCAAATTTAAATCAATTCTTAAAAATATAATAATTTCTTTATTTGATATATATATATAGCCATGTAAGTAAGCATTTGACAAATATGAGTATTATATTATTATAAACCAAAAAAAAAATGCATATTGTAGATAAATATTTAATCAATTAACATTTTTTAATGATAATACTAAAAATTAAAAAAAAAATTGTTAAAAAAAACGACAAAAATAAAATGATCGACAGAATAACGCACAATTTAAAACAACATGCTCAGGAATGAAAAAAAATTCCCAAACACAATTTTAAACGTTGGTTTCTTTTATTTATATTATCTTACGATAAAACTCAAATTTAAAAATATAGTTAAGTACTGGGGCCATAATATGTATTATACTATTATTGTAAGGAGTAGGTACCATCCGTGAGCGATATTATAATGTCTTCTTTTTTTAAAATTAAGCACCACCATTTTTTACCGTAAATTATTTATCAGATGATTTTTTTTGTTAATGTTGACGGATTTAAATATAAATTTCAACTATAGTTTAGTATCTTTGAGTTATTAAACTGTATAGGTTACATAAAATATAAAATTGGTGTAGTATAGTTCTTTACTATAGGTACTTGGACAATAATTCTTACAAATTGCAAGACTATATATAATAACCTAAATTATTAATTTTAAATTAAGAGAATATAAAAGAAAGCTTGAAAGAAGTTGTTTAATTATGTAAAGGACTTGAATAATTCTCTACATTTATAAGTAGGTACTGGAGAATTTCATATCAGCTGCAAATATTAAAATTACACTATATTATACCTTCCTACAGATGTTCGGGGGATCCGGGGGTCATGTACGTATTTGAAAATTTGATCAAATATATCGCTGTACGATATAATTTTATATGCAAAATATACAGAATATAATGTTATATGTGTATTGTATGTATATTATGAATCTTACCCGCAGGCTTGAAGTTGCAGCCTATAGATATTATGATGCTGTAGTAATAGATTAAAGGTGTAACACAATATGTATGATAAAACACATTGATTAGGTTTACTACTCAACGCTCGTTAAAACAAGTCCTGCATATCGCTCACATAATTCGTTATTGAGAAATTGTTACTGCGAGATGGCTGATGCGCATTAACTGACGAAAACGACGACTACACGGTTATTATGCCAAACAGAGAGTGGCAGGCGGCTTTATCAAAGGTTTTCATGTTTCCAAGCATTAGTTTTCTCTTCGGCGGCAAAGATTTTTTTGACCATCATATCCCTTTTCGCTGCAGGTGGCATACTTGCATATAAGAAAGCCGCACGTCTTACGTCTTACCGTTACGAATACGTGATCATATAATACGGATCGTCACTTTTGTCGGTAATACGTATTGTGTTGGTGTGCCGACGATTTTTGAGTGTGACAATCTGTTATTTATACATTTATTCCTTACTTTAAAGTTTGATTGTTACAATGATGTATCGAATTGATCGAATGTCGAACTATGTAGGTAATATAAGTAACTACATCAACATTCAAAAACACTCCATTACCATTTATATTAAAAAATTATGGTTTTCATTTGAAAAACTACTTAGTTTGCTGCGCCACGGGAGTTTATCCTTAAATTGCACAAAAAATCTAATTATTTATATAAAATTATGGTCCTTAACAAAATCTCAATAATTTCATTATTAAAGGGAAACAATGGGGGTGATAAGAATGATAAGCATTCTGGTGTATCGCCCTGTTTTGTAAATCTATAGGTACAGTGATGTAGCCATGGGGGGGAGGCAGTGGGCCTTGCCCCTCCCCCATTGGTCGCATCAAAACATTGAAACAGCACAAAAATAAATTCTTCTTCTTAATTGTTGAGTATTTTTTTTAAAAATATTTTTGTTTTGCCCCCCCCCCCCCCTCTTCACTCCATTTTATTAATAATATTCGTTATTATCTTCTAGTTTTTATTTATAATTTAAAATATACTTTTCCGACACGATGATTTGCATACAGTAATAATATGATAATAATATCATATACTATATACATATTTATATATATATATATATATAGTGATGACACATAATTTTATAGTCATCATCATACGACACATATATATAATAAAAAAAATAAAAAAAAACTACCAGAAGAACGCAATACGCTCCGAAAATACAGACACACACGCGCTCGCGCCGTTTATGTCTTGTTTCAAACTTTTATCAACTTTGGACACACCCAAAAAAAAGATATACAATAACAAACTAATTAGGCTGCCGCCGCCGACACCACCACACCCACTCTCGAGGGAAAAGATTCGTCTTATCTTATAACGCTGCGCAGTAGGTATAATTATTATATAATATATTATTCTGTGACGTTTTTGCCATGTGCGACAGCTAGGAACATGACAGTGCAGCAGAATAATATAATTCATGTTTAAAGATACAGCAAAGGGTGTAGGTATATAGGTAACCCCAACCGTATTTTAGACGTCCGGACGACGGAATAATTTCATGACGGAAAACGGCGCTGTATAAGGTAGTAAAACTATTATAAATTATAATATTATGCACGAGGTACGTGAATCGAGGGGGGAGGGAATGAGCAAAGACGAATTTTGTAGTAATTAAATTTACTGTTGTCGTAAAATAATGTAATGGGTATAATAGGTAGCTGGTACCTATATTATTATGTTATATACGATGTAAGTCCGCCCGCTAAATTATAAGAGGCCGCGTAAAAGTTGCAATACTCCATAGGTATACAGCGCGGTACACGCCCAATAATTATAGAATTATATATAATATAATGTTATAATATATGTTAAAAGCCGTCAAATCGATCTACTCTGCTGTAAAGTTGTAGGTATCAGTTGCATTTCATAATTGAGTGAGTAACTGTAATTTTGGATGGATACAATTAGAATTCAATGATAAATCATTCTATAAACGATTCTGAGCGGAGACGGTCTAACTTACAAACAATAAATTGTTGGTATAAGCAATTAGTACCAACCAGTATTAATTTAATACTCGATGTTGAGGACCAAAAGACTCTAGACACGAACAATTTTACACTTCATTGTATATTGATTCAATATAATTTATTATTCATCGCTCCGCTCAGATTCTAAAATATTTAAAACGAATAGTTTACAGCCAAGGTGTGTAGCTTGAATTGTTATCGATCGATTCATGTACGTTTCTTTTTTATTGTAACATATTTATTTACCAATGTTTCACTAAAATAGATTTCGGATTGTAATTTCCTGCTGCAGAGAACCGTATACCCGCGCAAGTAGAATTTTTCGTCACAAAATGTATTCAATTTACCGAAACGTCCATAATATTTCTTAACGTTTGTTCTTATAAAATTGACCTTCGATTTTATTTCAGTCCAAGTCGTCATATTATTATATACACCGTCTGGCACCCAGTGGCGTTGGACAAGGAACCGCAATTTCAAACCGAGACCTTATATTGCGCCCCGGCGAGCAGACTGCAAAAAGGAAAACCGTATTAAAGGCGCACTCGATGATCGTTTGGGTACGGCCAACTAACACCTTAACCCCATTTGCGATGATTCGCTCGGAAAATCGATAAGAAAACACGACACACTTAACGACGAACGCATTACGGACGATCGTTTTCAATAATATTTCAGCTACAGTGCGCGTCGTACGCATTCCTAAATATAATATAACAATATTATACACACGGAGTGGTTTTTAAATCGATTTCTTTTCGGATATACACGTGTACACGCAGATACTAAGCCACGGTTTGTTTAATACCTATGTATTTACGGTTAGAGATGATAATACCTATACGTTTATATATTTACTGCTGTAATAATCTTAATTGTTTTGATCTGTATTTAAATAACAATTAATTAGTAAATTTTAAAATATGCCTAGCTTATGATATACGTTATACACCCATGTATGTTGTTATATTATTAAATTATGTACATTCCTATATCGTTTTTAACAACTTAATGTTTTTGCCTCGTCGTAGGTAGAAAACGCTTCGCCAAACTCGGATTTCCGGCCGGTAAAATGTATCGTGTCCGTAGGAAATCGTCGCTTCGGCGCATCACCGGATATTGGGTTCTCGGGGGGAACGGATTTCGGGCAGCTGTAATAATAGCATGTATTGTGTATTATATTATTATATATTTTATTATACGTATCCTCGAGCGTACTTCATTTCCATCGTCGTCAATTACATTGTTACACACGTAAAGGGACATCAAATCGTTTTTTCGCAGAGTGCGCGTTTTCGAAAACTTCACTGGTTTTCGGAAGATGACATAAGACGTATGCAACCACTAAAAACAATTAATTAGAATAGACTCCAGTCATACGAACTACCCGTGTCGTGATAAATGCATTAAATAATTAAGGTACATTGTAAATACTACCTTCTAACTGATACATACAAACACAAGGAGTCTTATAAATTTAAACACTTTTCTCGAAAAGAATGAATGTTTTTGAAAATATATTTTGAACATAATTTGAAGTCATAAAAAATAAAAAACAACATTTGACACTTTTTTTTTATCGTTATACATTTTTAATATTTTTATCTTACAATAACAGCATAGATTTTTCATTTAATCACTTTAATTACTATTATAGTCTAATTAACTGCTTGTTAATTTTTAAATTGTCAAAAATATATTCTGTTTAGGGATACATAATTGAAAATGCACCCGATGATTCAAATTATTTAAAAAAAAAAATGTTTCTAAGAACGTTAATACTATTCTAGAAAATGAGACAAATTAGTGTTTACCTTTAAAATAATCATCTTGTATAATATACCTTGACGACGTAGGAGACGCGTAAATCATATATATTATTATGTTGATACTGTTATCGACTTAACGAAGGCGTTCATCATACTTATAATTGAGACTTTATTCTCGTAAGTCTCGAAACGTGCTTGCAGATTTCTGAAATCAGAGAAATAAGTTTATTTAAAGAATTTCATAAATCATAATATAATCGATTGCATTTTATCATACCTATATAGATCTAAACTTAAAATAAAATGTACCAATTATTTTGTTAAGGGTACCTATATTATAGATCAAAATAAAAATGTGATCGTTTTCATTACCTGCACTTATCTAGTATGATTTCAAGTTCTAAGAGGAATAGATAATAATATATTGATAGTTATATTAATGACGTGTCTATCGCTTTTTTCAGTCACTTCTCCCACTGCAATATAATTTAATAAGTCATAAATTATTCGTTATAAACAACTGTTGGATGCATAACATATTTATTATAACCAGCAGTATGCAATAAAATTATGTTAGTAGTCTGCGGGGAATAAATCGCCTGAATCGTATATTGTAATATTATATTGGCACGTTTAAACAATAATTACAACATTTATTCTATTTGTTCCATATCATACATTATCTTAATATTTTGTACATTACTAATATGCATATTGAACGATCTCTGCCTACATCTGCGCACTTAGATTTCGTATAACAGTATTATAAAAATAGTGGAATTATTCATGTTATATTACAATGTTTACTGGATGTCTGTCTTGGTTGTTTTTGTAAACCCACACATACCCACTTCCTATCTATATACATATAACAAAACCTAACACCTTACTTAACTATTTCAATATACATATTATATCATATATGTGGTCCTTAGTGGAAATATTTTAGTTATTCTAATATGTCATCGTATTAAAAATACATTCACTCACATTTAAACTGAACAAAAAAAATTAATTTGAAAAAAAATATAATGATGAGTTGAAAAATAAGACTTATTATATTTGTACGACGTATATTTGCTGCAGTTTTTATGCAGTAAAAATGATAATAACAACACCAATACACCATTTTAATGTTATTATATATTTTATATAATTATGTCAATCTTACTATTGTAATGTAATACATAATATTCGACAATATGGAATTCGATTAAAATTACATTATATAATATATACATAGATACTATTATTTATTTATTTATTTGAGTGATAATTTACCGATGGAAAAGATACAATTACCAACTGATAGGCCTGCGCTCAAAAAACAATATGAATAATAGTAACATTATGAGTCAATATATAATTCATAATATATAAGAGTAAATTTATGACAAATAATATAATACTATTGCGATTGTTTTTATTTGCATAAGTACTATTATTCGGCCGCACGGTGGCTTAACTTTATACACAATAATAAAATTGCTAAAACAACCGTATCGATAGGTATCAATTTATACAGGTACCTAGAATATAAAAGTTATAATAGTAAAAAAAAATAAAATATTTCCATTTTAATGTTATCACAAACCCTAATTATAAGTCGAGACAAGTTAGAGAAAGTTGTGTGATAACTGATAAGACATCTGAAACATGTTGTATGTAGGTTAAAGATAACCTAACCTTACATAGTTGAAGCCTTTATTCCTAATTATAAAAAAAAAAAATTAATAATATTACTACTGAACTGCAGTGCTGCTATGAGTTGTATAGTCGGCACGAAGTGGTGTATTAATATATGTATAGTATACATTTTAGATTAATGAAGTTTTTCGTTTTCGTTAACCTAAAACAAATAGATACGGTTTTCTAATTAATTATCACTCGTACGGCGACTTTAATTGCGACTCGCCTTTTTTATGTATACAGGTGTGTGTGTGCGTGTGTGTGTTTATACCGTGGTATGATGTACATACATTTCGCGTTCTTAGGACAATATAATATGTCGTCCGCCACCCCCTCCTTGTACGGCACGTTGACACCCAAAGTCCATAAAACCCCGAGCCGGCTCGTATACACACAGAGCATTAAGGTAATTTGGTGAGCGGCGTTATCACGTTTGGCGATCACATTACCACATGTCAGGCGATGATTAATAATTCAATGCAACGGCACCGGTCTTCTTTGTCAATTAAATGTACGTGACAGTAATATTCGGTACATATAGTATATATCGTAGGTAGGTAGGTATACAATAATTCGTTTTGATCGGATATCGCCGCATCTGAAAGTTATAGCGTCGCGTGCAGGTATAATAATAATAATAATAATAATAATAATAATAACAATAATAATAATCATAATATTATAGTGTTCGACGAATACGCACCGACAAGCTTGATTATTGAGCAAGTTTTTACAGAAGTCTTCACCTACGTCAAAAAAAAAAAAAAATCGAGTATATTAAGTGTAGGTATATAGAATACTAGTACAACTATATTATAATAATGATTATATCCATATGGCTTATACAGAGTGATTTTCTTAAAAATTTTAGCAGTAAACAAAATCTACTAATTACATCGAGAAGTACCTATTATTATAACGCTTTTGAAAATATTATTACTGTCGCTGTTATTTAAAGTTATTAGGTAATATAAAAGTTATGATTTTTTAAGTTTTTCACCTTTGAATGACAACATATTTACATTTTTAATTTCATTATTCCGAGGCAGAATTTATAGATGAACAAAGTGGAGTGGCACATGTAGAGATTGGGGTAAGATGGGAATTGTAAGTAAGTCGTTACCAGTTTCTAATATTTTATTGTTTTCCACACAACAACTGTAACAAAAAAATGTTTTAATAGTCTCAGTGAATAAATATTGTTTTATATTAAAGATAATATATTATGATAACAAAAACATACTTTTATATTAAAAAATTGTATTTTTATTTTTAATGTAAAAATGTAATTGCATGTTGTTTCATCATTATTTTTAATTAATTAATTGATTGTTTACTGAATAAAATCGTAAATATTCATAAAATATTATTGATACCCAGTTAAATTTTAATCGACTATAATATTTAACGAATTTATCTATGTGTAGGTACTGCTGCAGGGTGTGTAGGTATACTATAAATCATTTAGATTGTTTTCATTAAACGAAAAAAAAAACAAATGTTTTCAATGCAGACGCCTGATTGTCAACAGAAGATGAATATTATAACAAATGTATTGGATAATTTTAATTGGTAATTGTTATTTTTTTTCCACCGTAGGTACACATAATAGTACACTGTACATTTGTTGTTTATCATAACATTTTTGCATCACAGTCCACTTCACTCGCCTATACTCGTTTAGTGCTAAACCTTAGTTTATAATATTATAGTTTTTGGAGTAAAAACAAAAAAAAAAAAAAATGAAACAACACACTGGTACATTTGTCCTTATTATGATATTATATTTCTTCGAAATGATAATACTATGGCTTATAAATTATATTTTATTTAAAGAATATAGGTACATAATATGTGTAATATGTGTAATTGTGCGTCGACACCCTCTTTTATTACACAGGTATTGTTTTTAATGTTTTCTCTCCCGCTGTTTGGTAAATGATGTTGACTCCTTTGTCCATTCCTGCATGCTAGAACAAAAGGTCAAATCAAACACGATGAATATTATAGTAAAATGTGAAAAACTAAAATAATATCATTAACTTACAAACTGTCATATGTTTTCATATCAGTACGTTACATATACGACATTTATAACATGTATATAGATAGGTATAGTTTTGAATGTTTATCATACATTTATGTTGTATAAACTGTTAGTTAAGAGGATCTGATGATGTCAAGCGCACGGTTTGTTGGTTTTCTGTCTCTAGCTGGCACGCTCGACGTAGACAAACTACATTCACGCGAGATCGATTTTTTTTAAGTTTTTAAATAATCTTAGTGAACATTTTCAAAAATTATGGAGAATAATATTTTTGAGAGTATGGCATAACCATTGATTTGTTTAAATATACATTGTCTCAAAACAATTTAAAATCTATTTTAACTAATTAAATAAGTACTATTATAGTAATGTAATATAATATAATATAATATATAATACATAATTTTATTTTTATTTTTAAAGTCGAATAGAAAGTAAAATATAAAACCGATATAATATGTTAAATCAGCAGAAATATTATGTTCCATCATTTTTGTAATAGATGGTTTTACCTCAAGATAACTAAAAAATCATAAAAAAAACCATTTTTTGTGAATGCGTTTTAGCTATGCTGCACGTGGGTCTGAGAAAGGAAACAAATATTGCGCTTAAACCCTGCTCTTAAGAAGTTTAAATAAAAATAAATTGTCTTAATTATTATTTATAGGTGTATTGAAAAAATGGACAGTAGCAATTTTACAACAATATGTTTCGTTTTAAGTTGTTCATTATTATTGGGAGTAGGTACTTTAATGTAATAAATAGTTAATAATATATTTTAGTCGAGATGGTAAATTCACGAAAACTTGATAAGCTGCTTTTTATTGTTGTTTTAAATACACGCATTATTGTCATATTATTATGTTATAATAACGCGTGTAGACAAACTACAAGTCCCCGCGGTGGCATAATATTATAATATTATTATTATAGTTACAGCTGTAAAACGCAAATACTTTTATTTTGATGTCTGTTTATTATATAATATAATAATACGAACCGAAAGAATGTCGTTGATTTTATAACCGTTTTTTTTTTTTTTTAACTTCGAAACCAATAAAAGAATATATATAGGTATAGATAAAACAAATAACTATACATATTATATTAAAACAAACCCCTTCGTGGATGATCGGACCGACAACACACCGTGACGAGGACGACGACGATCAGTGATCACTTAACCAAATCCACGTTTTAATTTCGTATTGTATATGCCTATATGTGTATTGTATATAATACAAAATATTTATGTATAACCGGTCTCAGGATATCCTGAATCCGTACCGGAAACGCGAAAAACCACAAGTTCCTTTGACCTACACGTCCAGATTATTGTCCCCGTCGCATACGACGTATTATAGCCACGGCCGTCAGCACTGTGAAATCCGGAAGTCGAAAACTTCCTATACGGCCGTAAGACTATATAATGTTATAATGCCTAATAATTGTTCCGCGGACGCGGCGTTACGGTGTGCTGCACCCACGACCGCAATAATTGAAACGGCACACGAACGTATATTTTGTTTACTGTATTATATTATTATGTGATCGGACGGGACTTTTTTCTAAAAAGAAAAAAAGAAAATGGTAGGTATAATTGGTACATTCCATTTTTCTTCACACAGTGCTTTGGACCTGATAATCACGTATATTTTCGCGACAGTATTAAATCATAATAAATTAAATCTATCAATATTTATTCGTGCTTATAACCTTATAACAATATTATACTCCGGTATTTCGTCTATATTATTTTAGACGTCACCGACGTCGTCTCGATAACTGTAGCGTAGAGTACACTGAGACGTATGACTAACACTAACAGGTTGATATAGACTAACCGAGCATAATAATTTATTTATAAATACGTAGTACGTACACTTATTATATTTTTATCGACTTTATTGCACGCATAACTATATACTCCTAATAATAATTATAAGTAAACGGGTCGTTAATTAAACAAGATACAATATAGTTTGTGTGTCATATTTTAATGTTAAGTTATTATACGACGACATGCAAAATAATCTTTTGATCCCGGGCTAAAAAATACAGTACTTGCGTATATTATATTATGGCGCGGCGCCTCTGATATTATCGTTATATAATAATATAATATATTACATGCACTGTCGCATACAAATTATTTTTGTTGTTTTGTAATATGAAATAGTTCTTGGACGGGATTATACGACCAGAACTGCAACTGTAGTATAATAGTAGTACACTGTGTGTTATAATAAATTGTGTGGGCGACGACTTTGTGCTACGTTGGCTTCGATAGGGGATGAGCGCGGTTTAGGTGTTGTGGTCACGAAAGAACGGACCGCGAGTTTCCTTTTAGCCTAATTGAACTTCAACGGGGCTGGACGATGCGGCGGCAGGTCTGAAAACGACACATGTAGTTCTTATCATTATTGCGTGTTTTTAGATAGTTTCGAATTAATACAGACATGTTATTTCCGGTAATATACGCCGCCGCGAGGTGACACGGCCCCGCGATGGTCTATAACAATGAAGTATAACTACGTATGAACTTACTGCCGGAATCGATTTGTATCACAATTATACGGCAGGTATACCTACGCCGTAGTAAGTCTGCGTGGGTGAGTATGACGACGTGTGCACACCGCAGTTATCGATATCGAAAAGTGTAATAGTTTTAGTCTTGACTGCAGTTTCGGTATTTAGTCGTTATACTTGGGTACATCGATCTCACTGTTTAGAAACGCAAATAACAATAATATGATTAAACATTTGTAGGTATTAGGTACCCGCCTAATATTTTACCGAAATGTTACCAGTTTAACAACGAATTTTAATTATTTACGTAGGTATTTCAGTAGTTGATTAATGCTAGTGGACGTGTTTTTTGTTTTCATTAATAATTTATAATGTGGAAAAAGGCGGTTAATATAATACAGGTACATAGGTTACGTACGTTAAGTTGTTAATAATTTTATTTTTTTGTAATTATATTAATCGTATATGCGCATTTAATAATATGAAACATAAATGTTGTGCACCGTTCAATATAATCATGAATCGCATAATATAATATAATAATATAATGATACGGTAAAATAATAATTATTCATGTGCGCCAGATACACTTATTCGTTAACATTTGATTTGGCATACACTTCATGGCACAACTATGAATTAAATGAATAACTACACATTTTTCAATTTTTATCATAACACAGTTTATACTGATGAGTGATGGGAACTATACTAATAACTTATTATTATTACTAATAAGACAGACTTGTAACTGCTACAGACTTTTAACAGAAACGTTATAAGTGCATTACTTGCAAAGATGGAGACATTAACTAGTTTTTAACTAAATGTTTTTTGGCTTAACTAGTTCAAGTATCTATTGTGATAACTTGGCTTTTTCTGGTAGATTCGAAAAAAATAAAAAGTTAAAATCATATTTTCCTGTATAATATGCATACCTATCTATACAACTGCAGTTAAAACTAAATAAAAAGTTATTTCTTTACTTAATCATGATGTACCTAAGTGTAAAAAAAAGATTTTAAATGAAAATAAACATATAATTAATATTTCATGATATTAGGTTATTTAGTCGACACAAACGTGTAATTTCTTAAGCCACTACTCCTGGTGAGCAATAAGAAGGAATGGTCGGACGCATTTTAACAAAACGTTTTTATTATGTAATCAATTTTGTAAGTTTCACAATGGCCAGAATTTGTGAAATTTGTGAAATAATTAATATTTAATAATAAAGTTAGCATACACTATAATAGTTAATAGTATAAAAATATTTTAAAATAAGTAGTAAGTAGTATTATTTGTATAATTAAAAATTAAAAACAATAATGTAAGTAACTGTTAAATATTAATAATACAAGAATTTGATTAATGTATATTATATTAATAATGCGGCTATATTTTGCTTTGACATAATTTGTATAATAACATAATTTGTATACTATCAATTGTATGTATAGTGTATATTGTTTACTAGGCATTAAATATTAACTATACTTGGATTTAATTTATAGATTAATAAGTTATAAATATGTTGGTACTTTATATTATACTGACTATACATTTTGTCAATGGGATATTTTACTGGTGATATTGTTACATTACGATATTTTAGTTACGCAATATTTTCCGTCGATACTTGGTCAGTGCTTCCGTACAGAGGTACTTATAGTTAGTACACTTACACGGAGTATATAATACATAATTAGTAAAATAAAATAAGATTTTGCATTTTTTTTTTTACGATTTAAATATATAACTTTTCTAGCACTAAAAGTAGTGACTTGATCATCAACGAGTTTATATTATGGTGTTAATTTTGCATTTTTTGGACTTTTTTTGTTTTTAGTAATTTATATTTTTTTTAAACTTTAAGGGTTTTTTTAAGCTATTATAATATACGAGCGCCTATACAGTTTATTGTTGGTATAATTGTTTATATTATATTACGATACGCGTGTAAAAAGTGTGTATATTATATGTTAATACAGTATAGATATAGGTATATAATATACTCTTCGGACGGCCGAGTACATCATAACGTCATATTATTATAGACGCGTAAAGTACCCTATACAGTATACACATACCTCGACGTGATTGTTACAATAATAATAATACGTTTACGATAATTTATTATAATAATATACACAAAATCAGTAGAACACAGTTTAAAACACGCGGTCGGCCTATTCGCGGCGTTCAAACAAAGGGCGTGCTCCGCGACCGCGGAACCATTCTCAGACGCAAAACAGTGAAGGGAAGTGGCGATACATACCACGTGTACAATCATGTACAAATGTACAATGTACATCCTATGATGTAGAGGTTTTAGGGAGGGTCGAGTACTCGAGTGCCCTTCGGTCATCGTTATCACCGTGCAGATATACCTACCATATACGCTCGCGTTATCTGCGCGAAGATATAGCACATAGTCCGATATTATATTATGAATTCGTACAGTATTGTATAATATGGCCAAGGCCATATAGGGGGTTCAATGTACCTCCCCATCTACAACATAGAAAATAAACGATTGCCTAACATATTTTAAAGAATTTTTTTTTTTAATTATTCGTTATAATATTTATAATACTTACTAAAATACTAAAGCTAGAAAATTAATGTTTTTAATTATGCTATATAATACGAATGTACTATCGTAAAATTATAATATTTGTTATTCACACTTTTTTTTTAACTAACTCAATGCTACTACTAATTATGACCCCCTTTCCCCCGCTCATCATCATATACAATTTCGGTCTAAGCGGCACTGTATATATAGTTACCATGTGTTATCAAGCTATGATAACTCACCTCAGCTTCGTAAGATTATTCAATCGGGGAAAAAAGTATTTGATATCCTATCCGATCCTTATCGATATACGACATTGCACAGTGTACAGAGGTTCCTAGCTGTGACATCGTATAATATTTATTTATTTAAAGTTATAGTTATAGAAATTACAAATGTAAAACATACAAATTACATTTTTAAACACTGAAGCTTAAACCCCATAAAAATAGGATAAGACAGTATTGCTATCAGTTCTGTAGAAATTATAACAACGAGAATTATGTGTTAAATTTAAGCGACAAATTTAGTGATGAGATAAGGAGCGGTCTAAAATGTTTATGAGGTTCATATAATGAGTAAAGCAGATCTAAAAGGTATATATATAGAATTGAGCAGATTGGCATGTATAGGACGAGGGATGGACTTTGAAAAATACTTTGGATAAAAGAATTAGAGAATTAGTTGTATTGTTCATGAGCTATTATTAGGAAATGTATATTCGATGCATAATGTATGTGTGCGTGATCAGATAGGAAGTATAAGCCTTAATATTATAGTATATGCAGGAGAGTGATCATAATATGAGCAAAATTGATGATCAATTATACGTAACTATATAACGGTATAACGGTATCGGGATCCCATAGATGAGAACACTACCCTAGAATTGTAGGTCTTATACAAATGTGCGTTTTGAATTTTAAGTTTTTAGGTGGTAAGAATATTTCTAGTTTGTCAAAACTTGAATAGTTAGTTTAAAATGCCTAGCGGCATTGCAGAAAACAATCTCAATATGTACACTGTACAGGTTAGGAAATAGTGTGAGGCAGTAAGACTACGAGTGAAAGTGCTAAACGATTTGAAATATTATTATAAATGGGTGTACAATGGTAAATGACCCCCTCCCCTGAAAAGCACCATCCAAATACCACATGGTATAGTACTTACACGCTATACTTTATTTTTAAACTGAACTCAGCTATTGTTTCTTGTGATAAAACACTCTACGGTTAAGTATTAAAAATACCTATTAAAAATTATACTATTAAGTACCCCAGGTACCTATTTCGTTTTCGGTTATTCGCGTCGGTCCGGCGGTGGGCGCAGCTGTCTTGTGTGTGACGTTAACGGTTTTTAATGATTCCCCGTCGTCGGATATAATAACGCTGCTGCAAGAGCTCGGCTATATTATGAATATTATTGTTACTGTATCGTATTGATCGGTATACATATAGTCGTGGAATGTGTTGGTCAAATAATAACCATGCGCCTCGACTACATAGTATATATATATAATATATATATAAATATATAATACATAATACTACCTATATACACTATCTGTGGAAAAAAAATTATACACACATGTATTTAAACTGAATAAAGTACGAATTTCAGACAAGTATACGCCGCAGAGCGATTGATTAGGCGTGTTTCGGATGCGTTCAAAAAAAAAAAACCTAAACGAGAAACGAAAAAAATAATAAAACCTCTATACAGTTTTCAGCCATTGAAACGTTTGAAATTGTTTTTATTATGCACGCAACGTATAAACGTATATAGCGGGGCAAGTATATGGTGTACTATAGGTATACGATATTATGTAGAGCGACGCGGAAGAGATGAAAAGGGGCTTGGCAGACGGGTGGCGGCGGGGAATCGGGTTGAAAGGCCGGGGATGAGACCGGACGCGCATAAAAAAAAAAAAAAACTAAAAACAAAACTAAAAACTAAAAAGCCTCCCGGGTATTTGACCCGGCGAATATCCATGGCAACGAGCAGATTTTTTTTAACCACTCCTTTTGACCGACGACCCCGAGCGCATACACATACCGTATATATAATACCGCCGCCGCCGGTCCAGCGTACCTATATTATTATATACACACACACTTTTCCTGAAAAAGTCCGTTTATACGCTGCTGACGTTCCATTAAAACTGCAGAATATACGTACACTCGTAATAATTATATTATATATATGTATATGACGTACATAGAGATACCTACGGGCGAAAAAAATAAAATAAAAAGCAACGGAAATAAAATCGAATATATAGAACTATATTATATCTATATACAATATACACGGGTACATTACACATTATATATATATATATATTCGTATTATATATTATATGCGCGTGTTATAAAAACGGTAAGAGGGGAATGGATGAGTTGGCTTTTGATTATACTCACAAGCGCTCGCGCAAATGAAATATTACCTATATATACGCGCAGGCTAGTCGATACATTTTGTTTTAATGTCCGACGCACACGTTTACATCGGGCGTGTCGTGTCCGCGACCGATGACGAGGTGAAGAAAAAATAAAAAAAAACGAACTAAACGTAATAATAACGGCAGTAGCATTTGTCAGCCATAATATCTATATATACGCTCAATATAAAGTAAGAGCTAGCGATGGTGAAGCGAATATTATACTGTATTATAATATTTTATAACTTAAATAAGTTTACATTCGTAAAAATAATGCGAATCGAGAGTAAATGAAATGTTTACAAACTTCCGGAACAGGAAACAGAACCTTTTTAAAAAAAATAAACGGTAAGATTGAAAGGCGTGTATATATGGTTGCATATTATTCCATGCAGGTTTTTGACAGAAGTCATCAATTGTTGTACCTATACTTTATCAGCGAAGAAACATAATATAGGCACATAGATATTTTTATCCGATTCAGAATAATTATTCTGCTTGTACATCATATTATATAGTCATGCTGCACAACCGATCGCCGCTCGAGTCCCTCGAAAAACTGTCTGACCACCTATTAGTGCTGTATACATAATAATACATGTGTAGGTTAGAGCCTTGGAGGTACTTACTTGCACGCAATAATAATATGTCGTCGGGGTAATAAGGTTAACTGCAGAGTGCGGCAGTAGTACTGTAGTAGTATGAGTACAATAACTAAACCGAGTGCAGCTTATTACTTATTGTAGGTATTTAATACAACCACTCTGTTCGATCATAACTAATTTCCTATAAAACCGAGCCGCGGCTACCACTTATACCGGTGTGGATATGATATGTAACGGCGCGTGCCTCGATTTCGAATAAATTGCTCGTCATCGGTGGCCAATTATTATTATATTATGATTGTACGAAGAAGAAACTTCCCGCCGGATATAAGGTTTGCTTGAGATGACACACAATATACGAGAACAACGCCAACCGCTAACCGTCGTATTCATAGGCGTGAGTAGGTATGTGTACAAGACGATCGCATCCCTTTCTTGGCCTTGGCAATCCTGCACCTGGCTGGACACGCGCCAACTATATATTATACTCTATACGAATAATTAAACAACGTATACGATACAACTATAAGGTGTAATAATAGTATGACGTCTAAGTACACGCGTGCAACCGTTCCTGCGTGTCACGGTCTGGATGGTCCGATGTACGTTAGACGTGTGCCAGCAGCAGCAGCCGTCACAGCCGCCGAGCACACAAAAGACGTTTCTCTGTCTTACGATCTTCGGACCGGCACACGAACGGGGTGAATCGGTTATTTTACCCCCCCCTCCTCATCTGGCGCCGTTAACAATAATCATTATTAACGAACGCGGGAAGTATAATATGTACCACTGCTGCTTCATAATAATATGAATGCAATAATTACTAAAAATAGCTTAATAGTTAATTTGTTATTATTATATATCTATAGCTGCAGATACTGTAGTACTGCTCGTATAATTAACATAATAATATTATAATATACGTATAGATTGCAGCGCACAACCGTCGTGTCAGAGACCGTCTTGAGCGAAGTTCTGTAATGAAAACATAACGGAGTTGACGAATCGACAGGAGTAGCGTAACCTACGAACGTTTATCGAAGTAGAACGGTTCAAAAGTATAACATATCTTTATAATACCCGCGGACAAGTGTGAGTGACTAAAAAAATGCACGTGGTGATATGTGTGTACGACTACTATAATACTACTATTAATAATAATAATAATAATAATAATAAATAATAATAATATCGCTTACGATATGCGTGCTTGTGTACATCTCGTAAAGCTGCAAGTAGGTTACCTATTAAATTTACCTACTGTAGGTAATCGATATATCACCGCGTAGGTATTTCAAATAATAATATTTATAATGTCTATCGAGTTGACGGATTATAACAATGATTATATTGTATTATATAATAATATATAAGAGCGTTTTGATTTTTTTTTATAAACACATCATACCATTCGGAGGTAAGTACTACAACTGTAGCGCCTGCAGATAACGACGGAGAAAACATACCTACCTGTTTGTATTAACGACTTTGGCTCGAGAGTATGCCTATATATACAGTAGGTACTTTATGATATTATGTCAGACACGCGTATTATGTGCCTCAGACCGCGTAAAGCAACATGTCCATATTACAATTATTATATCTACATAGGTGCAATGTGTAATTATAATAAGATAATCCGTGATACGACGATACGGCATCTATAGCCATATAGGTACCTACATAATGTTATTAGGTATGTTATTCACGCATAACGATAACATTGTCTTTAATTCGCAAAGTATTCGATCGGGGAGTTTCGTTATTACTATTTCATAACCGCATAATTACTGACTTTGTTATCATTTTAGTGTTGTAGAAAACTGCAGTATTAAACGTTTTTTTTAAAATGTCCCGCACGTTGTATACGCCGCACGGGCGTCCTTAAGACTATTTTCTAGAGGGGGGGGGAGAGCCGAACACGCCTTAACTCAGTGATTTCGTCATATAAAAACTAGGCAGTAAAAGTAAATTAGTATCTTTATTTATTAAATTAGGGACATTTTACTTATTATAGCTCAAAAAATAATAATAATGAAATTGTAATCATTTTTGTTTTATAGACAAAACGCATTTATTTGTATGGATTAACAATTAGTCTAGAGGGGTGACTACTCTCTTAACCCCTCCCCATTACAGGAACGCGCTTGGGTGTACCTTTTTTGAACTAGAACACAATATTTAAAAAAAATATAGGAATTGGTATTATAGTAAAATGGTATGTACATACTAAGCTATCGACATATATGTATAATCCATAAACACGGAAATGTATAACCTGTACAGGTAAGGACTGCGATACACGCTCGTATAAGTATATCAGATTGTATAAAATATATCGAAACTGTTTTCGTGCGGCGCAGAGTGATATATTATTATATAATGGAACCTTGAAATGGACACTTTGTACATTATTAGTCGGCACGCGCACGCACGTCGACGAAAACAGGTGTTGAAAAATCGTAACACTACCGAAATAATAATAATTGTCTCCCTAAAAAATAAAAATAAATGATCACGTCGTGTACGAAATGTATAGTTGGATATAATATGAAATAATTAAAGCCAAACCACAACCACAGTAATCAAGCGTTTTAAATCACACATTTTCAGTTTTCACAAACGAATTCGTTGCCAATCTGGAAAATTATTGTCTATATAACTAATGTTTTTTTTAGAAAATTATGGTTGCGCATTAGTACGCTGCTCAATGCTCAGGTATTTTAAATTTTTAATACGTTGTAATAATATCTTTATTTGGCACAGAAGTAATTTCTCGCAATAGTCTTATATAAATAGTTTATAATTTTTTCTGTTTAGCAACAGCTGATACTTACTTCATATTTAGTGCTAGTTCAGAGAAGTTTCTTATTATCTGCCTCTTTGTTTTAAAAATTTAACATTCTGAGCAATATTACCTCCCTGTATTGAATCAGTTTGGACTCACCTTCTTAACAGATAGACAATTGACAACGAACTTGGACAACGATTCTTGCAAAAGTTGATCGTGCTCTTTCCTCTAGATCATACTATTACTTTGTCATTCCTTTTCACAACATTAACTATGATAAGAATAATCCAATTAATCGAATAATGCGTCCAACCAATTAGCACCATACATTACTAAGATTATAAAAAATAATTTTAAAGAATCGAATTTACCATTTACCACGTCAGTATTTGACATTTGTAATATTTTTTATATATACCTAATTATTTTTGTAAATTAATTTGACGTACTTTTTGTTAAATTGAACTATTAAAATTATTTTTTTCTAACATATTTATTTATTATTATAGTGTTGATAAATTTCGACCAGTATTATGAAAGATCGTTAAATGTGATTTGGGATGAGTTCTATGTACAATATTCTTCTGTACCTACATAATCACTAACATTTTTCTTAAAATATTAAAACTACAATAAAAAAAAAACAAAAAAATTAGCGTTGATAATAACACGAATGGACTAAAATACTAAATATAAACGATGTAAATTCAGTGTTTAACAATTTAAATTCACGTTTTGTTATCACTTATAACTTAAAAGTTATAAAAACCATTAGAATAAAATTATTCTCAATTATTTATGAATCCGAAATGAAAGATGCCCATTAGTCATAAGTATAACGATATAAATTGGTTCGAAGTTAAAGTTATATAATACCGTTGTGTGTATATAAATACATTTTATAATTTTATATAATAAGGTAAGGTTTAGTATTGTTGTCATATTCCAGTCGCGTAAACTAATAATAGAAGTGGAATTAGAAAGAATTACATTTCCGAAATTGTATAATCAACCAATTAATATTTATCCATGTTTTTAAAAATGTACATTTTTATAATCTTGAATAATTTTTGAAAATGCGTGATTCTATCAATCACGGCTTATGTTTGTTTTCAAATTAATTGAATAAAAAAAAAATTAACGACATTCCCGCCAAAATTATGAAATATATGAATTAAACGCGCAGAGCTGGTAAGCCATTTTGCTGTGATAAATCTACTTGAATCGCGAGAAATATTATCATGTGCGACGCGTATATTGTATTGGCATGCCTAATCGATATTTGTGTCTATAACAATAATAATAATATTATACTAATCACCGAAATGTCGCGATTTGTTGCAGCGTTTTAATTAACGTTTTGCAGGACTACTGCTCGTATGCGCACATGTTATAAATTATAATATATTCAGCCATACAGGTACACGAAATTATATCACTGAGCTCAGGGGTGGATGGACCTATGTGCTCTAACCTTGTGTGGCCCCAAGAACCAGGAAAGGACTAGGTTTTTTTTTATGAATTTCATTAAGTGCATTTGAATATAGTCACCAAAAATAGTTATCTTCACTTATAGGTGATAAATTAAAATTTAATTTCTAAATGTTCTAAAAATTGTTTTTCACACAGTCAAAAATAGCTTTTCTTATAAGTCTGAGGTCTGCGTGAAAGATTAATGTCTATGATTTGCAGCTTTGTGTTGTGTGCAATTTGTGAAATATCCGGTTGTGGTCTTTTAAACATTTTCCATATCACAAAAAAGAGTTCGTATCAACCACTATATCTGAGCTTGTAACGAGTATTATTGTTCGATTGATTGTTGTCGTGTAGGTCGGTCGGTGGTGTGGGAAAAGTTTATTATTGTTTGAATGCGACGAACACGAATTCGAAAACACGAAAAACCACATTAAGGAAAATATAAAATGATATACGGTGGTGGAATTATTATTGTATGTTATTTATCGCAAGATCTGCAGCACACGAGGACACCTGTGACCTTATTACTAGATTATATGTTACTTTTTTTTTTGTTTGGTGCTTTTTTCAGGGGGTTTTGCATGTAAACATCGGAAGTGGACATTATGTGTATGTGACGCGGGCGAGTGTGCTGTATGTAGTGTATCTCTTGTACAAACTAATATATGTATAGGAGGAACCGACACGCGATTTTCAACAGGAAAGGACATTAAGTTTCCACTAACACGGAGATTGTTATCGCGACTTCGGCTCGGTCAGTGTGTATATCGTGTATAATAGTAGCTATAGTATAATAATAATAACAACAAATCATAATGGACACTATATAGGCGATATCATGTGTACGTACTTAAAACGCATGTGTATGTGTGTTTTTATGTGTGTACCTATATCGTGCAGACGAAATATTATCGAAACGATATTATCATGAATAAAAAAAAATAATATATAGGTATTAATAATTTATATACTTACGGTTCAATATGTCATGTCCGGAGCTGTTTTCTAGCGGTGTTGATGTCATGATGGACTTGCTGTACAATATTATAATAGTGGCGAAGTCTAATAATCAAAGAATTACAGTTTCATCGATATCTATATATATATTGCAATATTTTAGTGTAAATTATATTAAGTCTCTGGTACCGTGTTTGTCTCCGCCATTCAAGGATTTTTCTAATTATTATTTTTGAAATATTATCCATGCTTTTGAAAAATCTTTAGTGGATTTAAAGTATTTTTTGTCTTTATGTGTCTTGAAAATCTAAGATATCTATAAATCATAGGCTGTAATAATTGTTATATATCTTATTATATTATATTCTACAAACGCTTTTTATGAGTTGAATAATATTAGGTAAGTATTCAAAAACTAATAAGTAAGTCATTTAGGTAAGAAACTATCGTCTGTATCGAAGATACCTATACAATTTATATTACGATTTATAATTGTATTACTCTGTTTGTACAAGGAATTAATACCAAATTTTATTTAATTATAATTTTTAGGGGTAAAGCTGTAAAATGTTCACTACAGAACAGACGGCTGATAAGATGAAAATTGTTATCATAGGTATACAAACATATCAGTATATTTGGTATTTTTAAATTTCGAATATTGACAATAGTTTTAGATCATTTCTGTTTAATAAATGGATAATATGATGGTAGTAGTGATGGTAGTTGTAATGATGGTTAAAGTTAGGATATGGAGTTTTCAGTATTTCCTCGTAAATGCAGTATAACGCAGTATAATGCAGTATTGGTTACCTATATTTTATTATACAAACCTAACCTAACCTATATTAATATTTTAGCGTCAATACCAATGATGAAAAGTTAATAATTAATTGTGTATAAATATAATTTGGATGATATAACATAAACGCAAATATTTAATTTTTTCAGTTGATAATGACACAAAAAACATTATTTTATTTAATAACAGTTAATATACCTATGATAATCGATTTGATCAGAATACCTGTAAATAGAAATAATAATCGTGTGTGGTATCTATTATTATGACCAGAATCATGTGTGTTAAAATAAAAGAGAAACTCGCAATGGAAATGTATAACGATTGATACCTTGATATCCTGATCATACATTTTTTTATGTGCCTACTCATTTTTGAACAATAAATATTAAACACTTTATTATGTTGAAAAATACAAAATAGAATAAAGAAAAGTTTCACTTGTTAAAATGTTCGAGTTGGCCGATTTATAATTTAAAATATTTTTAATTGTAAATTTACTATAATATATATAAGTAAATAAAAAACGAAAAATGTTTACTTAAATAATGAATGCATTAAATACAACTGAATATTAAATACAACCAGAATATATAATATATTTCATTTAAAAGCATATTTAACTTGGTATTTTTTTTTATTGTTTATTGTAAATAAAAAAAAATGATTGAAGGTATTTGCAGGAAAAAAAACGTTTTAACTACATAGACCATCGTGATTAAAAGTTAAATTTGAACGTTAATTATTTTTATAATAATGTATGTACGCTCTATCGTATATATTCAGGTTTGTGCACTCGGCCGTGCGGACGTATTAATTAAAAATTGCTGTACGATACTATAGCCCCGGGAAAATTTTAAAAACGATGCGTTCGTTTTTTTTTGTGTCTGTCCGTCCACGTAAACAGGAATAAAATCTGTCTGATAGGAAAACCGAATAAAATCAATAATACATACTCGAAGGGGGTGTAGGGGAAAACCCCGTAACACCACCGATCGTGCTATTCTCGCGCATCACTTACCGGTCACGGTGTGCAGAGTAGTTGATAAAGTTACAAAAAAGCATATATAAAATTATACTATTACGACGCGCAGAACGCTTTGCTTTAATGTCATGTAAAGCAAATTATTTCTCTGTATATTTTTTGAGTTTCAGAAAAAAATGTTTTTTTTTGTCACAATTTAAAGTAGTTTGAACAATAGGTATCACTAAAAATTTATTTTTTTTAGCTATTTTTCACTATAGTTGTTTAAAATATTTTGATGAAGCGCAACTTACTTTTACTTTATTATAACGTTTTAGAGCAGAATATTTTTCAGAAAATATCGACAATTGAACTATAATGTATTATTTATAAATTATAAGTTATATTGTGTATACAACGTTAATAATATGCTGTAGGTACTAGGTACCTATTAAAATGTTTAAAGAAGATTGGTACCCGTTTGCTGTACAGCCTATAATTTCCGCTCTGAATATTCACTAATAATATGTTCAAATATAAAATATATTTATTTCAAGAGAACGTTGCACCCGCATGTGTTGTCTCCGTCTTACACATGTAGGTACGACATACCAACTTTCCGTTCGCTAATTTCAATAGGGTGCTGTTAGTTTTGATATTAGCGTGAATTGACCTATTATCAAACTTTGAAGTAATAACATTATCTGTGTTCTCTCGTTGGTCTTTTACGATATTTCAATTTTTAAGTGAAATACGGGTATGTAAAGTATGTGAATATTTTAAAATGCTCATAACTCACGTAAAAATTAAAATACCGTAAAAAACCAACGAGAGAACACATAAAATGTTGTTACCTAAAAGTTTGATGATAGGTCAATTCTCTCTAATATAAAAACTGACAATACCCTATTGAAACTAGCGAACGAAAATTTGCTATGTCGTACGTGTGTAAGACGGAAACAACACATGCGGGTGCAACGTCCTCTTAAGAAAAGAAATAAGGGTCATCGTTTAGAAAAAATGATAAAACTTAAAAATTATAGTAGCCGGAATTTAACAAAATATGGTAGACACAGTTTTTATCTTGCGAAAACCGTAATATATTAGAATTAAGTGAATTATTTAAGTTCTTCAAACGACGTAAAAATAAATATTTTAACGCGAAAGTCTAGCGAAGAAAACATCGAAAAATATCACTCAAAAAAAAATACACGACAACGTTAAGAACACTTTATACTTAGTATAGGTAATCATAATAAATATTAAATGAAGAGTCGAACAATATTGTTTAATATTATTGTAAGCAACGTACTCCGCGGATGAGGTGCGGAAGCAGACTGCTATATTATAAAATGTAATATATTATCACGGCTGCGGTCATCTCGATCGTTACAGCAATCGGACAATGACCGGGTTATAGGTATATTAGGTATACTTGTACGCTATTCGGCATTGGCGGGCGGAGAAGACGACGACTGTGAGAAAAAATCGTCGAGCCGAGGTGCTGCTGCAGGTCTCTGCAGAAAACAAACAATAATAAAACAACGCTTCTGCAGCAGCTACAGCAGCAGCCACACAAACGTCGGCGATTTATTGTAATATATTATAATATGGATAAATGATATTATAACACTGTGAAAATCGTCCGCTCTACACAACAACAATAATAATAATAATAATAATAATAAATAACCTGCTACCCGGTCCCATGGGAATTTCCTGCAGGTAGAGCCGCCTACGCTTCTGCGTCTCTGCGGGCGAGGGTGGTTTTTGCACGGCCGAGCTACCGTCTCCGTCGCACGCGGCCCGCTTCCTATAGGTAGAGCGCCCCGAAAGGGCTCTTCCTCTGTCCGTCTCCGTCGCGCACAACCGGTTCACCGGCGGCACTTGTTCCCCGGGTGTGACGAGCCCGCCGCCGCCGCGTCTCTTCTTCGCCGCTCGCGAGGTCCTTCGTCCTTCGGTTCCTGCATAAAATTAACGCGCCTCCTTAATATCGCACTGTTGCACGGCCAGGCGCTCGCGCTCGTCCGTCGGTTTCCCACACTTTGTGCACACACCTCGTCCCGTGTCCTGTGTGAACACTGCGCGCATCGTAAATCTATTATAATATTTTAGCAAACGGTTTTTTTTTTAGTCTTTCTGCACGCCGCGATCCGAGTAATCGCCGGCCGAGTGTGTAGTGAGTTAGTCGCCGTCGTGTTATGTGTAAGGCTCGAACTTTGATGCTCTACGTATAGGAGAATACCAAATATCAATGCACATGAAAACGTTTAGACTGCGCTTAAAAATTATTTTCATTTTTTGTACTTTTTCACGGTTCATCAGGTTTTATAAGCTACTAGTACCTATGTAGTTTCTTTATACTTTTCACCACGAGTCGTCCACAATTAATTAATAATAAACGATAGGTACGCGTAGAATATCATAAAATAAATACGGATCGATGGTTGGTCGTGAAACTATGACATGGCCATAAGATCTAGAAATGCATTTAATTTTAGTTTCCGGAGTTTTTAATAATGATGCTAACAAAAAGGTGTGAAAAAAATAATTCAAAAATATGTTCTTAATATTACAAATTTTCCACATTAGTGCATAATTAGGAAATAATCATTTTGGAATTTCATTCGTTAAGTGATAAAATTAATTTAAAGCTATTGCAATATGCAAAAAGTACAAACATAACAAAGTTCGAGTCTTATTTGTTAATACCAACCTCGATTACGATCCAACGCGTCTTCGTCGCTGACTTCTGAACTAGAAGAAAACTTCCGGCAAAATATATCATTATGATGTCGCGTAAAATATTACAGTTATAATCATACTAATTTTAGTATGAATGCACGGGTTTGAATATTGCGCACAATACTTCTTATGAGAATTTAGTGATGCAAGACTTCTTCAAATATGTAGGAATGTGAGTATCTTCACTTATGTTTAAATGTATAATGCACCCGAATTGTATTGATAGTTTTAAAGTAAGCGATGATTCTGTTTTCTATTATAGACATTTGTTTTGGATATTGTGTAAATTTGTAAAGTTTAAAAAAATTACAAGGTATAATAATAAGATCCTCGTAGGTTATTAATTTATAGCTATAATATATATTTAATTTTTAAACCAAAATAACCTATATATAATATATTGTTACAATCAATATAATATAAATAAATTTATAACAGCACTATTTAATAATTTAATAATAATTTTTACACCGGTTATGCCATTTATCGGATGAATACAAATATTGTAAGCTCACATACATGGTTACATTGCACATTTAGTTAGGACTTAAGCAAAGAGAGATGATAGTAATCATTTAATACAGTAATAGTTATTATAATTACTATTCATCACAATTTACAGGGAGTACCAGCTATACCTAGACACAAATAATTCAAACACGATGGTTCTATGTTAAATAATTTGTGTATACGTTTTATATATTATAGTCTATAGTATTATGTATGCATGTACCTACATAACCATCTTGAATTAAAAGTTAAAACATGTTTATTGCCAATGAAATAGGTTTACATAAATATATTGATATTTTGATATTTTGATTTTTAAGAACTTCGTATTCTAAGATTAAAGATTATAATACTATAGTTTTAGAATCAATAATAAGAATAAATTCAGCATACCACCTATAGCTGAATACTTTATTTAACTAAATTTTAAATGACCGAGGAATGAAAAAAAATTCGATTAATAAGGGAATAATAAGGGCATAAATTATCGAAAATATATTAAAAAATGCGTTGTTATTATTAATTTGTCAACAAAAATTAAAATGTTTTTCATTATTTCATATTATACGATAACCGATGGTAATAAACTAATGCTTGGGTTATGTATACATAGTATTTAAAATTTCGTGTGTATTAATGTTAATAAAACAAATTAGACATTTAATAAAATGTACATTCATTTAATCGAATTTATATATAATTGTTTCAGGTTTATTGTTATATTATGATAATTTATAACTTCAAAAGTAAAAGTATAATGGTACAAATATTTAATTATCGTAATACAAAATAATGGTCGTATAGTATAAGTTAAAATAACCTTTTAATAAAATGCCAATTACTATATTTGGGGACGACATTATATATAATATAAAAAATATATAAATAAAATATTATTCCTGCAATTGTTTCTTAACGGAAAAAGTCCAACGGATAAAAAATTTAAAAAAAAATCTCAAACCAATTTAACATTAGTGGTTGATTATACCTATAAAAAAAAGCACACACATACTAGACAAGTACGTAAAAATTAAATTAAGTACATTTTATTTTATTAAACGATATGTGACCTTTTAAATTTATCGCATTCTAATTAAAATAAATATAGTTTATAGTTGTATACCCCGTTTTTCACTTTGTTATGAAATTATGAACTAAATAATATAAAGTGTTACCGCAGACTATACCTAAACTGAAAAAACCCCATACATGTTTATTTTTTGTGAAATTAAAGAGTTACAAAGATATTTATCTATATATAAATCATTTATATTACGTTCATAAAATATAATTTCAAACCACTATTCGAATGCATATTATGTATTATGTATAACAAAAATAATATAAATGCCAGAATGCATATTATTAATAAGTCATAATTTATTCTATTAACCGTCGTGCTCAATCGCACATATATACTAATACTTTTGGTATATTATATTCGTAACGTTTTAATCAATTTAAAATGTTTCTTTTTAAGTTTTTAAACGGTATTATGATCACGCGTAAGCGCCGTCACTGTCATTTTATCTAGTAAATTATTTATGACTTAACGTGAATTGAAAGCAGCGCATTGTCTACTATAGCGAGGCGTCCAACGACGATAAATAAAACACTAATATTAGTGTACAATGTATTGTTGAAGTCTAAAATATAATACACTGTCGAACTCATTACGCGAATGGCGAATAGTTATAAGCTTTTCAAGTTATTCAACATATATTATTCCATCAATGCCATAAATTGTTGTTACATTTTTAAATTATATTAAATGTTGTGGAACAATAAATTATTATTATTGATAGTAGCTGAAATATTATTTTACAAAGGTCTAATATTATATTCAAAACATAATCGAACATTTAAGTTTATTGTATGACTCTATGAGATGAAAATATAATCAAGCACGTAGGTATAGTTTTATTAAAAGCAGTTTATGATAAATATTAACATACCTATAACATTGTACCTAATCTTCAGGGAACGATCTATGCAATATTAGGAGTAAGACGTTCCCAATACGACTCCGCACAATTAAGACAGTTATTATCTGCGTTATTTTGTCCCGGTTTGATATGAATTAATATCAGGGATTCATTAGCGATCAGTGGCGATTTCGGAGCTTATCTATTAAACTATTTATATTAAATATTCGTTATCGATTCATCGTTATCTATTTAAATACACCAAGGGAAATATTACCCCCAAGACTGAGGCTCATAATTTCTACAGCTTTATACCGGTGAAATAAGAAGTTATTATAACATAAAAACAACAATTAGTATGGATGTTGTAAGTAATATTTTCATAAGAAAGCACACGTAAAATTAAACGTTATTTTTGCTATTCTGCATAAAATAGAATAACGTAAAACAGTTAACTTAGTGCTGCCTTTTAACTGTTTTAACGCACGTGAAATTATTTTATATATTCATATTATAATATCTTAAGGTCGTAAATCACCATCACGCCATTTAAAATTCTACTCGGCGGCTGTCGAAAATGAAAACGAAAAACATTCGTTTTATATAAATGGCCTCCGCCGAAATACTTCTGGCTGTGGAGGAGGGAGAGGACAATATATACGCGGTATCTGTGCATATAATAATAATATATTCTACTCTTCCGTTTATCCGCTATACCGGCAGTGTTGTTTTAAATAAATTATATTTTCCGTTTTAAATGAAAAACGCATACACCGTCCGGCGGCGGTGGCGGAATGTATATATGTGCGCAGAACGGACAAAAGGACATTAAGATAATGGAAAAAGGGGAGGCGGTGGCAGAGGGACATTATATTATATAGCGTCCGTTGTTTTTTCTACCACGAATCCCTCCGGTCGGCAATATACCCTCCCTCCATCTGGCCACGGCCCAGAAAATGGTCAAACAATGACTAATGGCAAAAGCCGTAAATATAATAAATCTAGGTTTTGGCTCGGGAACGGTAATCCCCGGGGCACACACACACACTCAAACACATATATATCCAGGGTTCTGGGTTTTAGGGTTTTAGTAAATTTCTACCCACGTCCCCGTGCGATTGCTGTGCAAAACCCCATTTCTGTCACTAAAACAAGATAGGAAAAGGACAGCAGACGGGGAATTGCCAAAACACCACCAGCCACCACCAACACGACCACCGCTCCACCCCCCCACGCCACAATCACCCGATACTCAAGCATCGGCCGACGGGGTCGCTCGCGTCTAACTCAACAACGTCCTCCCCCTCCTACTCGCCGACGACCACCTCGCGCCGCTATCACTTCCCCTCGAACCCTTTATATGTATATAAATATACACACACCCACACACCCGGATCCCTTCAAAACATTTATACATGTATAGCTCGTTTTCCGTTTTCACGATGGAACGGGAAATAGACGTGCACATACAAAGGTCCTATACGCCCCACCCCCTACCCCCCTGCATCATATACGAGCCGGTCGACCGATCCCCGCAAAACCTCTCGGCCGCCGCCATCCCTTCTCGTCGTTCGGTCAGTCGGTGCGTAACTGTGTGCAGAATTCCAATGAAATACAGCTGCCCCCTCAGCTTTATCATCCCCTCTCGTCCGACCCACTCCTCCGGGCCTTGGGGTTTTATCGGCGCACACATACGTAAAATATATATATATATTATGCTATATTTACGTGTGTATACGTATATATAATATATATACACACTTTGTCCGTTCCCCTCGACCCGCGCCAACCCATATCCCACAACCGGAATCCCCTCCGCTAAAATAAAATGGCTCTCTTTGACATAAGGGGATCCCTTACGCTCCCACCCCCGTGAAAAACTTTTCCGGCCATCTCATTGGTCCGCTCTAAACGGGCGGTCCCTTCGTACTTATTCAACCCCGAAGGGATGATGAAAAAAACGTATCGTTAATAATATGACGCTGAACAAAAAAAAAAAACGCATACTGCGATTTAATTTAAAAATAAAAATAAAACGTAGGAAAAATATGAAAAAGCCCTCGATTTATCTTATTGGCATTTTTGTATTTTACTGAAGCTATTAATAATGATGATGGACGTGAGCCACCGGTAAAAATTGAAAAATATAAAGTTTTTTTTTGTCCATCCCATATATATTATATAGTTACACAGTACACATACACACACACACACACACACACACACACACGCATGCATATATTATATACTTTTAAATTATTTTTGAAGTCAGCATTTTTTTGCTAATTGACTAATTGGCGTATGCTTTTTTTTTAAAAAAGATTAATTTTTAGAATACACAACCGATTGATTATTATTATTATTATTTTTTAATAATAAAAAAAAACAATATAGGTAGGTAAATATAATATATTATGTGTATTCAAAAATGCGCTTCAATTGTTCGATTTAATAATTAAACCATCAGAGATTTTTTATACATGACGAAGCTTTTCAACTTAAATTATGTTTTATATTAACGAGTTTTTATTATTATTTATCATTTAATCGAATACGGTGGAAATACCTACGCAATATTGTTCCCTACACAATTTATAGCGTTAAAAAAAAATAATAATACCTCATTTAAAATATATTAATATTCCTATTCATTAAATACCTAGTACCTAAATACTCCATGGAAATTTCTATAATAGCTATTAAACCTAGGTCTGTGAGAACGATTACCATTTCATTCGTGTGATTAATATTATATTTTGTTAATATATAATTAGTTATAAATCAATAATAGTCGTACCTTGTACTTTTATATAAGAATAAGCAATACCAGAATTAATGGTGTTTTAAACATTTCATGTTCGAATGAAGTGTAATAAGTATTTATAATCAAACAAGAAAAAAATTGTACAAGTATAGCTTTTTATTTATTAATCTTTTATCGAAATAACAAGTTTGACATTTTTATATATTATTTATTAATAAGTTATTAACACCCACAGGGAAATATTAGAAATTATTTTACAAGCAAGTAAGCAACAGAGTATTGTTTTTACCAAGTGTTAATTTAATATGGTTCACATAATGTGTGTATAATTATTATGACAAGCATTATCCACGAAACTATGAAACTCAATAATTTATAATACACATCATATGTATAACAAATTGAACATTATAAAGCGGCGGGGGTTACTTCCGAGCTGGTTTATTATCCTACTATTAGCACGTGCAATATATATATAATTGTTTATGATTATGATAATAATATTATAATAGGTACTCACAATTCATAATTTCATCTTCATACGCGATGCAGATTCTTAGACACGTATTGTAATATTGTACTGAAATGTAAGAAGTAAATTATTTAAATAAGTATTATTTCCAAGTCAATTTTTAGTTGTTTTTTTTTTTTAGATCATCTATTTAAGTGTTTTTTTATTGTACTGTATCAAGTATTAAAATGTAATTGTTACAAGACCTTGTTTAGGTTTCAGTTTACAAGTACGTATAACCATATAAATATAACTTTTAAAGTTTTTCCATGATGACTGATGAGTATTAATCATTATATTTGAGAAAAATTTTGCTTAGTAACGAATTTTTACCAGTATTCCTATATTTATATTTTAAATTAGTGCCAAGTATATACTATGATGATACACAGTTAGGCTGGTAGTCCGACATCAAATTTCCTCCACGTTTACTTATTACATGGAAAAATGTAAAAAACGCATTAGCCGACACAATTGCAGTGGCAATATAATACTTCACGACCTCTGGTTAATATAATGCTCATTTTTATACAGTCATTAATTTTTTAAAGTTCACAAATTTCATGAAATATTTCATTTATTTGAATAGTTAAAATTAAACTTAAATTATAGAAAATAATGTTTTAAAATCCAGTTATGGACCTATACCTAGAGTGAAAGAACAATTTTAAAATTATGTTTACTGTATGAAACAAAGACAAGCCACTAAGGAATTGCTTTATATATATTTATACTATAATATAGGTACATAAAACAATTTAAAAACAACTACATAATAACCTCATACAATCATAAATCATCTATCAAAAACTCAACACATTTTAAATACAAAATAAAAATGTATGATGTTTTATATTTATTATTTAGTATTTGTTACTTAATATTGTTTGATATTTTTAAATTATATAGGTAATATTGTATTCATAATTAAGAGGCTCTGTCCCCTAATCGCTTCCCTTGAATCTTTTTTTTTTGTGAACTGAGAGTATATAACTCTAATACAAAAAATCTGAATTAAAAACAGTTTTATCATTCAGTCAGTTGTATACATTTTTAACATTTATTAACATTTTAAATACAATTTAATACACATATTACTGCAGTATTGTCTCACCGTATAAAATATTTTCAATTGATTTCTCTTCAAATTTGCACTCAATCCTAATTCCTCCACGACTTTGACTATTGCTGGTTGCAATATATATGTTTAGCAAATTGGATAATATTACAATTACATTAATTTCAATAAATATTAAATCAAACGAGTAACGATTACTATGAAGTATTATACCCGGAAATTATTGTTTTAATATCAAATGTACCTATAGAAATATATTTTTTTTAAATGTGTGACTGTAAATTTCATGACAGGTAATACTAGGTTTTCTTTATAAATAATAACACCTAATTATTTATACAAATATTATTATTATTATATTAATTCCCTAATACCGGAATTTATGTTATGGGCACTTTCAATTTGATTTGAATAAGCATTTAATAACTAATATTATAGAAAACCTAAATGATAAAATAAAAAAAAATATATATATTATATAGGTTGCTATATAGGCGGCTATTGAAAAAAAATGTAAGAGTTAAAGGAATAGGGTAGTTGTATAAACATATATTTAAGGGGAATTATATGTTAAAATATACAATCCATATTATTTTTTTTATTAAAATACTAGATAGTCATATATATAAAATGTATATTTTTTTTATTTTTAAACACATACAATCTGTAAATAAATATTACAATAAGCATTTTTGAGGATTTACATTTTATATATATTTATAAATTGAAAATACAGGATATTTCAACATAATGTATGTTAAGTGATTATTCACTTTTAACATAATATATTTGTAGTACCTACCTATGATATTTATATTCGAACAATGCAAAAGGCTTAATTATATTTTAATTTTTTTCCTAGGTATTCAGTAAAATTAGAGACAAATATTTTTCGCACTATATAATTAACTGTATATTATTTTAAATAACAATAAATCTATATATCTGTCTAGAGATTAAAGCTGAGAGTCTACAACCAATGTACCAGGTAAAAAACAAACTGAAACCTTACAAAAAAAATGTTCTTTGTGTATAAAATTGAAAATCATGTATCTTATTTTTTCAATTTACATTGCTGACATTTCGTAAAATTAAAAATATGAAAGACATCACAATGAATAAATGTACCGGCTGGATTTGCAAATGCACATACTGATTTGTAGGTTAGTTTATCGTTTTTAGGTAGGGATAAGACACTGTGTAAATTGCAAGGACGCGTAAATAAACACATATGTGCCTATACAGTCGACCGGTCGTTTAGTACGTTTTTCGTAAATTATTGAAAGGGTTGGAATTCGTTTGCCCCGTACGCTTATACTCTATAATCTTGTCTAATACAAAGATATATTCAAACTCACTCGTTAAATTCAAATACGTACACTATTGAGCACACAAACAGCTGTATCAAGGGTTAGAATGTAAGCAAACAGAATTACAGCTACGGCAGTGATAAGAAAAACGGATCACCTTTCAATTGTATTTACGCACCTTTACCTACCTACCCATATTGATGCAATATAATTATATGCTTAAAACCGAGTAAAACCTACGATAAGCGTTATTGCGAGTATTATCCCGTGGTAGAGCAGGCTGGTACAATACCTATTATGTAATAATTAATATAAACAGAAATAATAGAAAACTAATTATAGCGATTGTGATGTATAAACATAGTATAGGTACTTTCTCGTGCAGGGTATCTCTTAAAATAAAATGAATGACAGTTGTTAACTGTCTTTAGTCTTTAGATCCACGGTTCCCAAACTTTTACGACCACGGTAACCTCAAGTTATCTAAAGATAGTACAACTGTTATAGGTAATTTTAGGGGCCGGTGAAAAAATTCAAAGTATCGACGTTTTCGAGTTAAAAAAGTTAGACTGTATAAGGATCGATTTTATAATGACAAAATTACACTTATTTACTATTATGTACAAGATGAGTAAATAGTGACACGAACTGGAAACAATCAATATAAATATCATATGTACCTTCTTCGAGATCTTCGTCTTTTGAAGTACAGTAGTACACTATACAAAATTAATAATACAGAGGATCAAAAATGACATCCAACAATAATGTGACTCTGAATTCTGCAATAAAAGACACCTTGTAAGAAAATATGGAATTCAACTGTACCTACAGATAATATGAATTATAGTCAAAAAACAAGAGTTTCAAATATTTTAGATTCTGAGCGGAGCAATGAATGTATTGATTTTACAATGATGTGTTTTTTTTTCTGCGTACACAATAAGTACCTAGTCGAAATAATGCTGTAATTTTCAACTTCAGTATCTTGTTCGATGGGAAAGTGAATCTAGTTGGTGCATTGGGAGGTCAAAATTTAAAAATTACCTGTAGTTTTCAAAAGCACTGGGAAAAAAAAAATTAAGAAATTACATATTAAATAACCAAGGATAACGATTTTAGTAATTTTCTTGTAATTTTCTTATATTAATTATTTAAATTACCGGCTACCGTATTAGTAATAAGAAATAACAATATAATATAAAATATCCAATCTGGCAAACCGTCTCAGAATCGTTTTTCGCATACAATGATATTATATCATTGAATTCAAACCATGCATTAAACAGTGACCCATTTGTAACCTATACTGTACAGTAGAGCGACATCCACTTACCCACTTATTACAATTTAAGATTTTATTATTCTTTTTTTTTTATTATTATTATTTCTAAGCTTGGTAAGTATTAATAACCCAATGGCGTATTAGAAGTGTAATGTATGTACATCAAAATACTTTTTAAATTGTATTAATTTGTTTATATCTAAACATATAAAAATATAACAATAACCATAGGGGGGTGTTAAACACCCATCCCCTTTACCGTGTATATGCCACTGTAACTAACACCTATATACACAGCTGTATCTTGCGGCATCGTTTTTGTAACTAAACAATAACATTGATTCAATAATTGTAAAATGTAATCATCACACATAACTTATAATACCTATTTAACCTATTGGTAATCACAAATCTATCAAATTAAGAGTTATTACCCATAATAAATTATTCCCCTGCAGCATTGATGTGTAAATTAATCGAATATAAAATGACGATTTTATATTTGCCTGAAAAATATGTTTGTGTGTTAGTAATTATAACTGCTTTTCAGAAATGTAAAATCTCGTCGTTGAAACTTACTTCTTATAACGTTTGTTCATAAGTAAATCATTTATATTAGTATATTATAGTGATTTATGTAAATTAGTACCAATTAGTAAAATTGTCATGACTAATAAAAAAGTAAATATTTCATTATATCGTTAAATATACCTATAGGCACTTAATCAATATACATTTTCCCTTACGGAACTGAACTTTACACAGAACGCCTCCAATACCAGACGAACTCAGCAGCCTCAGCATAACCAACACCCTAGACGCTGCACTTGGACCTGACGCGGACACTACCACACAAATTTTAAAGTTCTTAAATGTAACCAAATTGTATAATGCAATCTAATTTAACAAAAAAATGAATTGTAACTTATGACCAATGTTGCCGATATTAATAAGAACAATAAAAAAACACAATTTAAACACGTAGATGTATACAAGACAATTATCTATCTCCTTCTAAAAGTTTATGATAGTAATAACTAATAAGTCTGATAGTCACCATAATATTATGCATAAATACGAACTTGTATCAATAACATATATTTAAAAACCTTATAACGTATTATTCGAGTGTTTATTAAACTATGAATAAAAATAAATATATACTGACAATGGAAAAAAATAGACAGTAAAAATAATTTTACTTACGCAAATAAATAAAATGTAATTATATATTTACATAGTTAAGTATAAGCCGTATAACATTTTTTTTTTGCTAATGACATAAATCTTCTACAATGTGTTGTGGACTTGACGCTCTTTTTATTATTTATGTCCCGAAAAATGTCAAATTTGATAGCTTATGTATAACCAAGTTACACGTATTCAATGTCTATATAAAAAAACATGGAATAAATTGTAATATTTCATTTCGGTCATAACTTATACGATACCAAAAACATATTTAACGCTTTAAATGTAGCGTGTATGCAATTATAACAAATTAAAATAATATATTTCATTTTTACCCATACTATATACAGGACCCAATTTGTTTGTCGTCGAATTCGTTTTTCACTTCTTTTTTGTTTAACGATTTGCATTATAAAATACGTCGAATATACGGTATGAAACACACAGCACGATAGTATATTAGTACCTTATAGGTATAGGTATATCGTATATATTATATCCAATCGCGTTCAAAACTTAAAGTTCGATTGAATATTATTATCTTTCCGGTTTGAAGTTGGTACATATAATAATTATTGCTGTCGTCACTCTTATCGCAATCGGTGAACATTAAATATAAAAAAAAATATGTTTTTGGTTGTTTCATACTTTTAGACGATAATACTCTTAAACTTTCAAATAGCGGTTACGAAATACATATGTATGAAGGTAAAATATACATAAATAATCGAAACATCTAATCTAAATTTATAGTACAATAAATAATAGACAGTGTAAGTATGAGTTTATTTTCTGTTTAATAATACCGTGGTCTACAAAATTCATTGCGTTACATAAAATCAATTAATAAACGGATGAGTTATTCAAATATAATATGTGTAAAGGTAAATCAAAACCTGCAGTGTTCAATTTACTAGAATAAACAAGATTCTGAACTTGAACATTTTATTTAAGTGTATTTTTTTTAACAGTTTACATAGTTTTATACCGAGTGAACTCTACTTTTAGATATATGATGTAAATTATTTGTTCTTACAATATTCTATATTAAGTACCTACCTATGTATAGTACTAACAAAGTATTTGAAATAAAATGAAACTTTAAAAATTATGTTTAAAATTGTGAACTAATTTGCACAGTATACGGTAAATAAATTGGATGTATACGTAGATAAATGTGTACATATTTTACCATGTTGTCAACATTTGACTAAATTAAATTAGCACATTAATTATTACCTATGTTCGTACATTAATTGAATAATTTTAGATTTATACGGTTAAAATTTAATTGGTAACGATTTAAATGTAACCCACAGTGTTAATTTGAAAAATCCACTAATTTGTTACTGCTGAATAATAGTTTTCGAGTGTACCTCATCATTGAGTATGTCACTGTAATGAATGTGTTAAATTTAAACACAAATTATTATTACCTATATTATATATGAAATATCGCTGTAGCGAAGGATACGTGCGGATCAGCTGCATATATTTTTAAGGATAATTTAAATTTTAGGTATATCGTATATTTTATAATATTATTAGTATTTTCTCAATGTGGTAAGTTGATCTATTTTTTTCCAAAAACATTACATAATATAATGATATAAGTTATAAGCCAATACAGACGTACCTTAGAATTGTGTGAATAGGTTATAAATTATAATATAGCAGCACAATAAATAGCTATACCACTACATAAAACCATTAATTAAGTAATAATAATAGCTATATAATGGGATTAAAACTAGTGTCAATATTAAGGAAATCTTTATAATATGTGTTTAAAAAATACGTAATGATGAACAGTTTCAAGTCTCGACGATTAATATTTTTTTAATTACAACAAAATAATTAAAACCTTTTCAGAAAAAAATCGTTAATATATGTTTAAATATTCAATTCCATCAAAATTTGAACTCTAAAAATAAATTATGTCTAGGTACCTTTGTTTTTTCAATATTGTATTAAAGCTGTATAAGAACAACTTATGAAGAAAATTATATTAAATTTCCAACCTTTTTCAACAAAAAAAAAGGGGCAAGTGGATGTCGCTCTGCTGTACAGTAGGTTACAAGTAAATCACTGTATAATGGATGGTATTAAATTTGAATTCAATGATATAATATCATTGTATACGAAAAACGATTCTGAGCGGAGATGACATGTCAGTCTAGGATATTTAAAATTATATTGACATTGTTATTTTACGTTAGCTGCTAAGTTGAATTAATATTATTAATATTATTTAATTATTAACCTAAAATTATCAGTGATGCTATTTTGATGATTTTGATGAATTTTGTCAAAATTCGAACTTTAAATGCTTATAAAAAAAATGTGTGCCTATGTATTTTTAATATTTTTCAATTGCTATTGTAACAATGTATCAGGAGCCTTGTATTAAATTTTCATTATTTTTGGCCCAACAAATAAAAATTTATTGGTATTTATATAAAAAAAACTAAAAAAATTTAAAATTTAAATGGTCCGTAAAAAGCTCAAAAACAGTCAAAATATATTCAAAATTAGATGGTGTATAGAAAATTCTAATATACACATTCAGTGAAATTTTCATGCATCTAAAGTTGTTTGTTTTTGAATTGCAGCAAAATAAAAAAATCGCTACATGAGAAATCGAGTGAATATCTAATCTTGTCAAAATTTGAACTTAAAATGCTCATACAAATTTATTTTGACTTGCTTATAAACATTTTTTTATTGATAAAATTAGGCAAACTTATGAGGAATCTTGCATTACATTTTCAAACCTGAGATTTAAAAAGAAAATTTTTATGAATTTCTAACTCTAAATAAATTGCACATTTTCGTCATTTTTACGTATTTTGTCAAAATTTGAACTTTAACCTATAAAAAAAAATTGCGACTACGGATTTTTAATATTTTTCATCTGCCTTTGAAACTATATATTAGAAGCCTACTATTAAATTTTCAAGATTTTTACCCAACAAATAAAATTTTATTGACATTTATAGAAAAAAAAACTAAAAAAATTGGAAACTGAAAATGTCCGTTAACTGCAGCTCAAAATAAGTCAGAATATTTTGAAAATGCTATGGTGTGTAGAAAATGCTTATATAAACATTTAGTCAAAATTTCATGTATCGACCGTCATTTATATTAAAGTTATACCTACCGAAAATCAAAAGCATTTTTTTTAGAGGGGCCAAAAACTTTTTTTAGGGTAAAAAAAATTAAATGGTAAAAACAATAGGTAAAAATTACTTCATAAATTTACAGCACTCACATTTCTAGAAAAATCTAGTTAAAAATGTAAATAGTTTTAAAACTTCGCATTCTGTAGCTACATGACATGCACTTTTTAATTAGCTATCAACAAACTTTCTAGTTCTCATAGTTTAAGAGAAAAATTAAAAAAATAAATTATTCAGGATGCCCATGTTTTTCTGGATTCAAATCACTAAAAATAATTAGATGTAAGTAAATAGTAAATACTAATATTCACATTATTTAAACCGATTTTCCTGAACCAGTTTGTGCAGTGGCCATTAAATCTTAACCACAAAAAATAATAGGAATAGAATATTTTTGTATAGGAGTTGGTTTAATAATTTCACAAAATTACACATTTTAATATTCTCTATTAACTGGTCTGTTACATTTTTCAACGTTGTAAAACTTTCAATAACTTAAAGTACATTGTTTCCATTCACCTTCACTTCAATATCATGGAACTTTTCAAAATGTACGGTTTCAAAGTATACGGCTTTCTGCTTTTAACCATATGTAGACCGTCATAATATGTACATCCATGGTAACAACTAACCGGTAATGATTATTAGTTATTACTTAATCGATATTGCCCATTGAAAGTCATATTATATATTTTTTTAGTTTATCCGTGTGTTAAACAGCAATTATAAGATGTCCCAAAAAATGTTATATACAATTTTTTTCTATGCATTTCTCAACGGTGTCACGAAGACTGAAGGTGGTTTGATCACTGACTTCAGAAAATTTCGTGGATATACCGACATAAGGTCAAATGATGCTAATGAAAAGAGTGTCCAGCCATTTCGACTGTCAAAAAGTATGTGTTCAACATTAAACCATAGTTGGCATATTTCATTATTTTTAGACTATATCTCATTATTACTTCCTTTCAAACTTCTTTCATTCATTTGTTATAACAAAATGTTTATAACTTTATAAGTTGTTACCGTCTTACGATCATATAATTTTGTTAAGTTCATAATGATTTTTTAAATATTAAACAGACACAGCCGAGCAGGATGATCCATTGCAGCTGATAAAACAACTAGAGAAGAGTCATGCCCCGAGATTGACTAAGAAATCATCAGGCACGATGCAACTGATCAGATATGATAATCGGCCAGCCGAACTGTCAGCCTATCACATCAATAATAGAGCTGGCGATGAAGGTCAGCCGGCCGTGATCGGTCAACATTCGTCAACCCGCTGCGGTACTAGGAGGTCGGTGGCCACCATAACCCGGGTTGGCGATCAGACAGCCGACCCCAACACTATTACGACGCCGTTCGTGCCGTTTACGCCTCGGACACGAACACAGCCGCGATTGCCTTCCACCGGCAACAAGCTGTCGACGAAAAAGTGGTTTTGCCACAAAGAAATAGAGGACGAACTGGCCACGGACCCGTCAAATTCCGATGACACACTACTGAAAGATATCACGTCTATGCCTATGGGAGTACCAAAGTATCCGACGCCCATAGACCCAGCAACAAAATTATTTCTGAAAATGACGTCAACTGACAAATGGAGAAGAAGGCCATCGGACAAATGTACCAAACCTTACTAGTGGCTGCAGTGAGAGCCGTTTCTTATCGTAGCGAATGCTGTCGTTACGATGAGGAACGTGACAACGGCTCTTGCTGGAGTAAGGTTTGGTACATTTGTCCGAGGCCCTTCTCCATTTATCGGTTGACGTCATTTTCAGAAAGAATTTTGTTGCTGGGTCTATGGGTGTCGGATACTTTGGTACTCCCATAGGCAAGGTGATATCTTTCCATGGTGTCTCATCGGTATGTGACGGGTTAAATCCAGTACCTACTCACCTTTTAAAATTATCGGGCGACTGCCCTTCAAAATTACAGTCAACACGGTCAACTGGCGCCATTAATAGATCATAATGTAAATTAAATTGTTTTTCATTATTACAAAATAAATGTATAAGTTATTGATGTACGTGACACTCTGTATTTAATTTATACATCATAGTAGATACCAGCCACGAAAATGTGAGCATGATTTTAACTCCAAGTATGGCGTTTTTTTGGTAGAGCTATAGTAGCTTGGATACCGAAAAAACACCACAGCACTATAGAATCATTGGCACGTTTTAGTGGCCTAATAATAAAATGTATAGTAGTTGATTGTGGTAAATATATATATATAAAAATTTGTATATATCTATAAAAATAAATTGAAAAAAAGGATTTATTTAATATTTTTTTGTGATTGTTTACTTTTATATGGACATTTTTTTTGTTACGCGATTACATAATAATACAATTTTATCACTATAATTTTTTATATTGGTATAAACTTTTATATTAGTGATTCAATTATATTATTACCTATAGTTCTTATCGTCATAACGCAAGTATGAATTTATTCATAATTATTAAAATCAAAATTTAATGATAATAATATTATTATATTATAGTATTTGTAGTTCGTACCATAAAGAATAGAAAAAAATATATAATATGATTTTAACATTATACAAAATCGTTCAAATTCAGGTACAATAGGTACATAATACCTAAATAATAGAATTTTATTTAATATAAAATTTGTTGATCTAGAGCAAATGGATGACTGGTTTTAACGGAAAGTATGATAAAACATATTAAATAAAATTAGATTAAAATATTATAGCGGAAATTAGTGCTTACATTTTTCCACTAACTTCACGCACCATATTAAATATATTTAAAAAAATTAAAAATATTTCAATTAAATCAGTTCAATAATATATAATATTATACTATCAAGTTATTAACTAAATTAAAATATATTTATGGCAATTCAATAATTTACTATGGAATTTTCAAGCTATTTATATTTCGGATATTTGAAATTATTGATTTAATTTTCAAAGAATATTGTTAACATTTTTGTTTCTAGGTCAAAAAGTTTGAAAATGTAATATGGTTAACTTGTAAGTTTTTTTATAGTAATTTTAAAATATTGAAAATGTGTCTATAGAAACATAGTTCATAATTATTTATTTAACAAAGCATCAATATCATAGTCTAGACACGAAAAGAAGATTATTTATTTTAAACATTTGAAGTTCAAATTTTGACAAATTACCAAAATTTGAAAACTATTTTCTTATTAAAAACTCTGAATATTTTCAATTTTAATACTTAATACACATGGACATCATGAGTTGTAAATACGCTATATGTTAAAAATATATACGTTGAAGGGCGAATTTAGGTAGGATGATCAACTACATACAATAAAATTAGTTATATTATTATCATTGATTATAAATTATAACAATATATAACACAATTAGGTATATTTATTAATATCTTGTTATTAGCCACGTCCATATTTTGTTCTTATTTAAAAATCATTATAGAAATATCGTAGCTAGGTTATTACGAGAACGATCATTTGATATCTGTGTAACATAACAATTATTATATTGTATAGACCGTCCAAATCTCTAATTTATATTATACATTTTTCTCTACATTTTTCATAAAACCCTTCGTCCATTTTCGACCAAAAACTTTAGATAATTTTAATTAAAGAACCATTAGATTGACGTACATCGTTTGACATACATGAAAGCATTGTCTTCTAGATTTTGGTAGTGAACTATCATGTTTGTATTACGTGCTACAGTGTACAGTTACTACACTAACCCCTAATTATATCGTGTTTAGGCAGCCGAACGTACACTCTCAATGATTAACTTCCGCTACCTACCGTTGGGTTTTAACCGGCGATGTACTGAACCGTTGTAATACGTCATTTATTATAAGTACCTAAAAAAACGTAATCTTTTCGGTAGTACCTCAATATTTGGTATCTATATGTTTAAAACTATATAAATCACAATATATTTAGGTATTATACTATAGATAACAGTAAGCTACAAAGCATCATATTTTGTTTTCAACATTATAACGAAACTTGGCATAATGGTATAATATCATACGAACTACATTTTTTTTCTGATTTTATTTCCTACATTATATATTATTATACTTAAGTAGATTGCTACTAGATATTTTTTCTCAGCAATGAAAATTGAGGTATGTTTTTGGTCCATAGGGCAGTGGAAAAATATCAATATCTACCATGCTACATTTTTTTCGGAATTTACTTAAATTTTTTAAATTTTAGATTCTGAGAGGAGCGATGGATGTATTGAATTTACCATGACGCATGTGGTTTTTCTGTGTTTTTTTTTGTGTCTGTTTACACGTTAAGTAGGTAGTCGAAATAATACTACGATATTGAACTTTAGTATCAGTGAATCTAGCTGGTGGATACCTGAGATCAAAATTTAAAATTTCCAGAAGTTTTCAAAAGCGCCGAAAAAAAAACAAAAAAAAAATTAAGATAAAAGGGAATTTTTACGCAAAATTAGTTTTCGACAATATCGATTTTGGTTTTTGATGTCTAAAACAAATGACCGTGGATACATGAAATGTTCACTGAGCGTTTATATTAGCATTTTCCTAAACACCATAACATTTTCAAAATATTTTGACTCGTATTAAGCTGTTTACGAACATTTTAAATTTTAAATTTTTTTAGTTTTTTTCTATAATTGTCAAGAAAATGTTATTTGTTGGTCAAAAAGAGTGAAAATTCAATTCAAGGGTCATGACTCATGATGTATTGTTTCTACAGCAATTGAAAAATATTTAAAATATAAATAGGCACATTTTTTATAAATAACATTTAAAGTTCGAATTTTGACAAAATGTATCAAATTTTAAATTTTAAAATGATTTTGTAGTTAAAAATTTATAAAATGTTTAACTTTTATAGAGAAAGATTGAGATTTCACGTAAATAAGTGAATAAAGTACATTATTATATATAGGATGACTGACCGTCTTCGGTCAGTAAGGTTTTTCGTATACAGTGATATTATATCATTGAATTAAAATTTAAAAACATCCATTATACAGTGACCCACTTGTAACCTACTGTACAGCAGAGTGTCACCCACTTGCCTACCTTTTTTTTTTATTGTTGATTTGCGTTTCTAATGTTTAACGGTAATATAAACAAAGCGTTACGAAAATCGGTTGGTAATTAAAAGTTGACCCAGCTTAAAAATATATCTATGTTAAACATAACACGACAAAAGTTGCCTATTAAGCTAATAGAACCTCATTAAAAAAAAATTGCTTTGTTATCTTTAAAAGTGCAATAATAATAGAGTCATAATAAACTATAACATACATTGTACATATATATATATATGAACTGCACTCGACCTGCAGAAAGGATGAACACTAATTATTCGTCGAATATTCAGACTATAGTTTCGATTAAATGTTTATTATGATGTGAACCAAACATCAAACCGTAAATGCACCACAAACAAATTGTGCAGGTCTATAGTATCTAACAACTAGCGATGCTAAAATATGGTATTTTATATTTTGTTTAATATTCAGTACATAATATCCTGTACGGTTTAACACTCTTGTAACCTATTATTACTATTACCTATATTATTTCATACACTATATTATATACAGCCAATAAAAATCGATACACAGTATTTTATTTGAAAAATTATTTGATAAACATTTATTTATATATTATTTTATTAATTAAGTTAAAATTGTATAACTATTGTATTTTTATTGAAACATTCAACAATGTATTATATTATTAGTGCAATGGTCTGATGGTTGAATTAAAGCCGAAGGTAATTAATTATGTATCGGTGTTGACAAATTGTGTGGTGTAGCTTTCAAAAATACATGTATTTTAAATTATAACAAATTATAACAAAATATGTGTGTAGATTGAACACATTAACTTTTTGAAACATATTATTTTATAATGAAAATTGATATTTATTCAAAATGCGCTTTAAGACAGCACCACAACAATTCTTTTGTATTAAATAGACAGAGAATGTTGTAAGAATTGAAGAAAATAGTACAAGCTAAAAAATAATAGTACCTACATTGACACTTTTGCAATGTTGGTGTGAACTTAAAATATAACTATTTCCTAACTCGTATCATAGGTTTGATATAAATGTTTTACTTCTGATTTAATAAATTTTGATTGTAATAAAATGATTTCAATATTTTTTTCATATTTAAATAATATTAGCACGATCTTATACATTTATGTTGTTGAACACTTACTCTATCTAAGATTTATAAGGAATAAATCTGTAATACCATCAAGTTTCCCAGCATAATATTAGGCACGCCAATAAAATTTTTCTGTAGAATTTCGGTGTTGTTCTCTAAACGGTCAGTCGACATCTGAATATTTGCGCTGGGCCGCCGGTGCCGATGACCCCGTCGACAATTAATATGGTTTTCACTTTGACAATTCATAATTTTGACTGGCAATGAGATAACGTTTTTAAATATATTGTAGGCGATCAGGTAATGTCTCAAGAATCCTAGGAAATAATTGGTTTTTATTTTGGTTTATTTTTAGTTTTGGTATTTATTTTTTCCCCGAAATGACGACGTCGTCGAACGTCGATAACTATAACATAATATTATTATCATATTATATACTAATATATTATTGTTGTTACGTCTGGATGTAATTAATTTAATAAAATTAATAACTTAAAACATTTTAATATAAAATATTTTCGAGTGTATAGAGAGTGTTCCTTCAATATACAGAGTGATTGAAAAATATAAAATTATTTTTAATAATTTATTATTTACTATAATTTTATTTACGATTATTTCTCCTGGCGGTGATGATTCTCATTCGAGTACAAATCAGTACGTATAACAGTATAATTGTACCAAGTAAAATATTTAGTTATTGTCGACATACGAAACTTTAAGTTAGGTTAGAGCGCAGGTCACCGGTTAGCCGTGGAGGTCAAAGTGTTTGTATTATTTATATTATTATTGCACCACTTCAAGATATTTCATACATGATAATATTAGTTTTATAAATGATGATATAATATAATTTTATAAATTCAAAATAAATGTTAGTTTCGAAAATAATTTTATTAAGCTGTAAAATAAAAATTTTAACCGTAAAAAAATAAATTATTGGTGAAACGTCTAAAACATACTTTTCAATTTAAAAATGCATTAAATGTATTATTAATAGTAATCGAATCTATTGAGAGGACGCTACCCATGCATTTGTTGTTTCCGTCTTACACACGCACGACATAGCAAAATGTTGTTCACTAGTTTCAATAGTATGCTGTTAGTTTTGATACTAGAGGCAATTGACCTATTATCAAACTTTTAGGTAAGAACATTATCTGTGCTTAAGCGTTGGCTTTTATTCGATATTTTAATTTTCAAGCAAGATATGGGTATGTGAAATGCCAAAAAATAAAAATTCTCATATCTCGCTTGAAAATTAAAATATCGAATAAAAGCCAACGCTTAAGCACAGATAATGTTCTTACCTAAAAGTTTGATAATAGGTCAATTGCCTCTAGTATCAAAACTAACAGCATACTATTGAAACTAGTGAACAACATTTTGCTATGTCATGCGTGTGTAAGACAGAAACAACAAATGCATGGGTAGCGTCCTCTTAAGTATAATTCATTTTTCTAGCTATGTTATTAAAATAACTATTTTATCAGATAACAAAAAAAAGGGGTTTGGTATAGACTTCTCATTAAGCGTAACATGGTATTTTTAAGAATATCACAATATCGTATTGAAATAATATAATAATACAATTCAAACAGATTGTTATAATATATCCATGCCAATAGAATCCTCCTGATAAGTCGAATAGAATAATAATATTATATAAACTCTAAGCAAAATAACTATTAAATATTTAAACCGCCTTATAATATTTTCATCGACACATCGTGGTCGCATAATATTATAGAACACGCCGTTTCTCTCGCCATACACACCGATCGCCGGCGGCGTGGCGCCCTCGAGGACTCAACTGGTGGCAAACTATCCACGTTCCACGTTACTAGGTAGCACCACTTCCGCCACCGTTTGTCCCTAAAATGTTCCATATATTCAGAACATTCGATTCCTAAAAATAAAATGGGCATGTTCCGTGGCATAATTTTCGTCAATAATTATATATCGTGAACTGCACATTTCGGTTCAATTCCATTACAAAAACTGAACCTACACTTACGCATATGGATATTAAAAATAGTATGATAAGACTTTCTAAGAAAAACGTAAGTCTATACTCAAACATTAATGTTAGAATTAATAATAAAACAAATAACGCTCAAAATATTACATCAGTCCAATACTCTAATATAATATTATTATTACACGGGAAAAAAATATTGATGATAAAATGTTATTTATTTTGGCAACAACACTCATATCGATATGTTATTGCCGGCAATACTACGTCATATAATCATGTAAATAAGATTTTGGGTCCAAATGTAAACTCATCCCATTGGCTGATTATAACGAAAATCAACGAGTATTGGAATAGTTGTGCGAATTGGGAACTGTCGATACACAATCCATACAAATATATAGACTTACTTACTCGAAAGACGATAAAGGTAAAGACGTATTGAACTTCCCGGCATTCACACTGCAGTGACGGATACAATCCTATACGCAACGAAGAACTTAACGCCACCGCGACAATTGATACGCTATTATGACCCGTTCACGAGTTTGTATTTTTATCATAGAGAACACCAAATTTTTTTTCTTAGATCATAAGGACTAAAATAATAATTTATTACGTTTTGGACCCAGAGCATGTGTCTTTATTGTTAAGTCCTTGTCGTGGTAGGGGGTGAAAATATTTTTAATATACATATTAAATATTACATAGTATAATTATACACTTTTAATTTTTTTTATCGATTATAGGCAGCTGGTACACAAAAAGCCATTGTATGTGCTTTACACTTTATACGTAATATTATGTGAAGTCGTTTTTATTTATGATTAATATAACCTATCTTATAAGAGTTACTATACGTATTTAAACATTTTCTCCAGTCACTCACTTCTGTCATCATATCAGGCCCTGAAATTATATGTTCACAATAATCGAATATTGAATACATTTCTAATCTTCTTACCTCTATTATTGGGCTTCTGACCGTTTTATTCATTCGAATTAATTAATTATTATTATTATTGTAGCGCTGAAGCGAAATAGCATAAAGAAAAAAATGTATTATCCAAGTACCTAGGTATAAATAAATCTGTAACAGTCATTGAATAATAATATTAAGCAGATTATAAGCAGTATGCGCCTCGTTTGATATAGGGTTTTGTAAACTGTTTCTATATATGATAAATAGTAGCTATATCTTATATTATATGGGGCATAAAGACTACCTATATGATGTCATTTGAAATATTATAGGAATACAAAAAAAATTGTAATTAAAGGTAGGTAGTAATATTACAGCGGACATTATTAAAATATAATTAATTGTTTGAACACAGTACTAACTAATTTTGGAACTATTAAAGGTATATAATATGTTTATTGTAATAAAACTATTAATTTGTATTTGCAATAAGTTTGGAGATTAGATTTTATAGATGGGTAGACTGATAAAGATTTTATCTATAGAAAGTTTAAATAATAAATATTCTTAGTTTTCTGTTACAATTTATATTACAATATAATAATGTTATAAATATTTAATACAATATATCTAATAATATAAAATATGATGAATTGATGTAATATATGTAGGACTATGAAATTTACCTCTATATAGGTATAGGTAATAATACTTAAGTTGTAATAAATAATTAAAATATTGATTTAGGTGCCTATATATAGGTACCTATATTGTAATCGATTTTTAATATTACAATTTTCAAACAGCTTAAATCTTTTCTGCAATAACCTTTTAAGTCTTCGCGGAAAAAGAACTGAAAAATAAACTAAGTATTATAAGTACAAAATGATTAGACTATATAAACACACACAATCTACGACTTGTAATATACAATAAGACCATAATAATATACGTTCGTGCGTAGGTTTAGCTGTTCGACAGTCTTAGAGTGATAACAAAAAAAACCTTTATAAGTATACATACACTACGTGTAATAATAAATGTACCTAATAATATTTCACACTATAGTGCGTTCGTCTCCTCTTGGGTATATACCTGCGTATATATAATAGAATGTATAGTCGGTCGACGACACGAGTCACGACACATAATATTACAATGGCGTGTCCGTTTTCTTGGGTTCCACGGGGAAAATCAATACGCTACTTTTGAGCGCGCGTACGTGTGCGTGTATATACCCTTCGAGTGAGGGTGGTGGTAGGAGGAGGAAGTTATGGCGGAAGACCGCGATTCCAAACTCTTTGATTCGGTCGTCCGAATTACTGTGTACAATTATACATAAATTATATTACACACAACGGAGGTATAAACCTATATATAATGCGATGATGTTTTACACGACGAGGACAGAAAATGAAATTACATATACAGTGAAACTTCCATATAACGAACTTGCCTGTAACGGCCTTCCACGTTTAGCGAAATTTGCTGTTTAACGAATTATTTTTGAGAACCATCATGACCTTCATTGTTAATCATGCGTAAATTCTATATAACGAATTCCCCTATATTACGAATTTTTTCTAGTTCCCCGCGAGACTTCGTTAAATAGAAGTTTTACTGTAAGTCGGTATGACACCTATACATAATATAATATTATTATATCATAGGTACCGGGCGCTTGACTTCCACGGTATACATATACGATTACGTCACACATGATTATGTTTTATATTTAATGGTAATTATATTATAATTTATAATATTATAACATGAGCGCAGTCTTTGCCAGGCTGCACCCCTCAAAAACGAAATGACTTTAGTTTTAGCGACGGGCGATGGCCATAGCCCATAATATTATGTATAACGCACCGTTGCAGATGCGCCTCGTCCCTGCAGCAGAATATCACGTACCTATACCTGGAACAGGGGAAAAGTTTGCGTTTGTCTCGTTCAAAGGTTTTCCATGAAACGTTACGGAAAACTTTGCAGGGAAAGGCAGCTATAGTTAGGGTGGAATATGTGATATATATAATAGTATGATGGGTTTAGACTTTCGCACTTAGTCTGAGCGCGTGTTTATTTATTTTAACTATACATCATAAACTTATATATATATGCAGTTTATAACCGAATCGGTCGACAGTACATATTATTTATGTATATTATATTTGTTGTAGATCGAGCTAGTGGACGGCCTTATAATATTTAGGTCACCTATACATACATCATTATATATGGCAATTATTTGTCTTTCTTCACTACAGGGAGCAGGAACTACACCCGCTGCACCAGAAGAACTCCCTGGAATTCTACATATTAAAAAATATAATGTGGGTAGATATCTACAAATATTTTATTTAAGACATTTAGTAATATTATCAGAAACCAATATTCTTTAATATATTATTTTATATTTCACCATAGTATATTAAATAAAGATATTATAGAATAGATAATATATAGTATAGATACCATGATAAAAAGATAATCACAATAATTATTAAGCAATGTACCTACTTGTATATTATATTATATTGGTACCTACATTTAAATATTTAATAGCAAGTTTTTTGAACTCATATATTTTGTATGGTTATATGTTAAAAAAATTAAATAATTTAGAGGTATTTTAGAAGAAATATAAAAAATAGGTTTTATATTATTTTAAAAAAGTATTATCACTTATCAGTGTATAATATATATAGTTTATGTAGTTATTATTAATATAATAATATAGCTAAAACTGTAAATTGTAAATTAATAATGCTATATATATATATATAGTTATACATAATATATATTTTAATTTATATGAATTATATTGAAACCTGTACATTATTCTATCAAAGGTATATAAGTAATTAATACAAGTTAAAGTATAAGTAAATTTTATAAATAAGTAAAATATATTATAACTATAAAATTTTATAAATAAGTAAAATATATTATAATTATAAAATTTTATATATACTTATTTATAATACCTATACTTATGTCCTATACATGTATCATACATATAGGTTTATTATAATCACTCTTTTCTATTTTATAAGTATATAGTCGTACCAAGAATGAATACCTACATATATACCTACCTATGTTTTATAGGACATATGATCGCAGTATAAACCTAATATGAAATTTAGCTTAGGGGTGTGAGTGTATTTATAATGGATTTAATCCATCGTACAAAGATTCAAATGCACAGTATAATATAATTATATTTTATCTAACAATAACTGGCATATACGCTGTAATGATGATTTCAATCTACAGTTTCAGATTAAACCGTTTGACTAGAGCGAAGTTAATCTATTATTTCAAGTGAAATATATAGGTATAATTTATAATATGTATATGTATATACATAGGTATATATGGATAGTATATTTAAGTTGAAATTATACTGTGCGTGCATCCGTGTATTTGACAGTACAAAATTAATCTGGTATTAAATTTGAATTCTCAATGATGATTGTATATAATAACTATAGATATACGTATAACATATACAGATATGTATATAATAGAACTATAATATAATTGGTTGAGGTATCCGAGATATCTGATCCTCCGAGGAATACATTTTCAAGAATAATCGAAAAAAAAGCTTAAAATTGTTATACTAACTGGGTATACATAGGTATACAGAATAATAATAAAAAAAAAATATTAAAATATTTAGAACCCGTTAATCTATTGTATATTATATAGATACGAACAGGATTAAAACCAATTACGCGGCAAAATATATTTTATTCGTTTTTTATATACGACACTTGTACAATATGCATAATACATTTATAACGAATACAAATAATACCTATAAGAGTATAGTCTATTTATATATAGGTATATAATATATATAGTCATTGAGCGAAACCTATATAGACGGTTTAGACAACACTGCAGATAATTTTGTTTGCGTGGGAAAACGTTTCGAGGGGTGAGTGCTGCAGGTATTATAGGTACCTATAGGTATATATAGGTCATCGCGGTTTGAAATTCATATAAAATCTTGCAGAATAATATTTGAATATTATTATTATTATTATTATTATTATTGTGACCGATATTTTGTAACCAGCTATCGTCACGAGTGGTAAACGCGCGTGCATGACGGCGTGTGGGAACGCGCGGACTGCACACCGAACCGGTTGCGCGTAGATGAAAGAAAGGAATAAAACGGACCTCACAGATTCACCCTCGCAAAGACGCAGAATCCTGCTACTATGCAGCTCTCCAGTTCAGTTATGCATCGACCGCTCTTCGAGTTCGCATCGGAAGTGTACCTATATTTATAATATATTTACGTGTTTATATACGAACGACAATAATCTCGTAGGTATATTATACTATGAGTAATTTTGTGTACCTATAATAATAATAATATGTTGTGTTAACGGCGCGTATCTAAGTCTTAAAAATCCCGTAACGAAACAATATAGTCGCTCGGACATCAAAACGAAAATATTCGATTTATATCGATGCAGTGTTGCGCCGGCTGATGGAAATAAAACGACGAATTATTGAAAACAATAAACGTACGCAGCAAATATGAGGCGTATTTATCAAAATTAATCATCGTAATGTCGTAATATTGTTATCGTTCGTATTGTGATATCTCAATATTTTTTTTATATCATCGAAACGGCGAGATCTGCAAATCTCCCGAGGTTTCAATAAATCTGCGTTTCCAGACGAGTCGAGGAAAAAAATACTAATTCGACCACGCACACGCGCGTATAATATTATATAATAATATATCGGCCGCTTACAGTTTTTTCCTGTATTCGGGCCACGCCCACGAGGTCGGAAAAACTCGCGTTGGAAAATATAATATTTTTTTCGCCCTTTTCCGCGTTTTTTTTTTTTCATATATATTTTATATACTTTTTCCATACACACACTGGCACGGTACATATACTTTTCTCACAGGCGCTGGCCAATGCGGAATAAAACGCCGCCGCCGGCCGTCGGGTCGGGTCGACCTCGGCGGCGCCGGCCTCGGCTCGGCGGGGGCGAAGGAATCAAAGATGGCCGTCGGCGGGCCGGGCGCGCACGCGCCGCCATTCGCGAGCTCCGCACCTCGACCGCCGCCGCCGCCAAGCCGACCCTTTGCGTAGAAACCACAATCGCAGCGTTTTTAGCACTGTTCCGCCGCCGCCGTCTCCGCCGCACTCGGTCCGCGTCCTCCTCACCTCTCGCGCGAACCGTTTTAACGACTCTCGAGAACACGCGGCTGGCATGGCGGCGGCGGAGGAGTGGTGTACCCCCGCCCTTCCACCCCTCCCACCGTATATATCGTAATCCGTACGCCGCCGCCGCCTCCACACGGCACGACCGGTCGCACACCACCCCGCTCTCCCTCCCGGCGGAGGTTTTGATCTCTTTGGCGTACTCGAACTACGGCCGCTGCCCGCCCGCCCAACGGTGAATGACGCTGACGGACGGGCGGCGGCGACGACCGCGACGACGACCGTCACGACGGCGACGACGATGACGACGGCGGCGACGACGACGACGACGGCCGCCGCGGCGGCACCAATCGCGACCGGCCGGCCCGGGTCGACACGACGATGATTACTACGCGGCCGGCAGCGCGCGCGCGGCTATTGATTCAAAACCGTCGGCCGGCGCTTTGCTCTTTGATTCCTCGCCGGTCTACGCGTGCATAATATTATAATACAATATACCTATGTAATATTATTATTATTATTATTCGTCGCCGCCGCCGCCGCGCCGGTCGTCCTTTGCGCGCGCTCTTGTCCGTCCGCGTCTTACGGTCCGATACACACGCGATGGCGCGGAGCTCTGTATTATCTGTACCACCCACCTCACATATTATTGTACAATGCGTCACATTCATATAATATACGCATACAACGTAATATCCACCCACACCTTTGATGTCTGTTATTATTATTAGCTATTGTTATTGTCAGCATCTTTATGTATATATACGCAACAATATGTAATAGGTATACAGGGTGTTTCGCCAAACAGAATTGATTCGGTTTCGTTCTGACTGTTAGGTACTTATGGGGTCCATAATTTCAAATTATTAGATTTGATTACTTGCAGCATTTTTATCAGAACTATACCTTCTATCCTACTATCATTGTATAGTTATACTATATGTAGGTAGGTATGTTTTAATTACAAAGAAACTATATACGCTCAAGTTTTGATTTAGATGCACCAAAACTTTAAAAACAAATCATCTGCCTAAAAATGTATACGGTAAAAATGATGATTCTGATTTGAAAAAAATAAGTTAGTATCGGCACAGGAAATATATACTTCATATACCAGTTGGTAAGGGTAATTGAAAATATGGTCCTTATTATAAGTAAAGGTATTTTCATAAATGTCAAATATCAGGATTTGAATAAATTCATCATTTATAAAGAAAAAATAGAAGTGAGGAGTATACATAGGTACTTGGTGAATCATCTTGTATACCTATATCTATACATATATAGATACGTGTCCTGCCAGGAAATTAATAGGCGTATATAGTTACTTATTTTCGTCCCAAGTTTACTCAAATTTTATTACTTAAATTTTAAAATGCATTAATGTAATATTGTAATAGCTGTTCTGATTGTGATGGAGATTGTTTTCTATATATAGTACTGTTCGGTAACCATTTTCTACTATTGAATTCCTGTGCGTCTTTAATCTTTATAATTTATTCCCTCATCTATACCTATACTATATATATAGAAAGTATATAGGTGATCAGTTAAAGTGAATTACTCATTTTTTTGAAAAGTTTTGAATATTTTTGAAAATAAATATTTTACTAATTTTATGCCGTTGCTATACATTTTTGAGAAAAAAATTATATTTTTATTTTTTCGTTTTTAATTTTTTGAAATGCAACATAATATTCATTCTTTTTTTTTAATTATTCATATTCGAAGCAGAATATTTTTCGGAATGTTTAGATTGTACTTATAAAACGAGTTTCAAACGATTAGTTAATTATAGTTATACCTAACATACATAATAGGTAGGTATAACATTTTCAAGTTTATATAGATAATCGGAGTAGAGACTTAGAGTAACACAAAATGTTGGTTATTATTATTAATTCACTCATCTTAACTTAAAATACATTTTTATTTACCTATATAGGTATAACTGTATAATTAGTTCCTTGTTCAAAATTCGATTTCTACATGTGTAAAGTGTAGACTCGTGGATTATTATATGTACCTATTTAACAGTATATCACTCCTGTTATAGGGACTATATTGCAGGATGTATACCTGGAAGATATTAATATGTAATCTGACGTATTAAAATCTTATTTCGGCTTACAGACATAGGCGTACTATAATAGTAATATTGTCAAATCCTATAATCAAATACAACATTATTGAATAATATAAAACTAGTTATACCGGAATTATACTTAAATATAATATTATGCTAAACGTCTTATGACCTCAGTCGTCGAAATTTCAATGTAATAATATATATTGTACCATACATTTATAAACACTGTCTTCGATCTCTGCAGGTATTTTATCTGCATCAGTATCGTTGCAGTATAGGCGCGCTTATACATAACATTTGTATAATGCTGCTGTAATTTAAATCTATGTACATGCACTATACGTTTATATAGAAGTTATACCTACATATATATGTTCTGTGAAACGAATTAAATTATAATTCTATTACATATTATGTGCTGTAGTACTTCGAGTTCATATACATATATACATAGGTAACTATTAATAGTATATAACATTATGAATAAATTAACGGGAGTGTTGACATTTTTTTTACATATATATATTATAAGTGCAATATTATAATAATAATATTATGAAGATTATTATTATATTATATAGGTACACGACGCGACGATAACATTCCTTTTCGGACCTTAAAATATAACATGTGTATATACCACGCAACAATTTAATTTTCTATTAAACGCGAAAGTGCCTGAATAATGCAATATGTTTTGACTTTATTACGCTGAAATAATTTCACCAGTTTCCTTGAATTCAAACGTATTATATTTTATGGTCAAATATTTACCTTATTTATGCATTTGAGACTGTACCTATACGCGTTTTATAATTTAAATGAGAACCTTTTATGTTCACTTGGTCATAAACATTAGGTATAGGTACAAAGAAATGTTGTTTCGGTCGTTTGTAGCCTTTATTACAATATATTATGTATGTTATAATATTTTAACCAAACATTTTTAGAATGATCTTATTTTTTAATTCTTTTAAAAGTTTAATTAAATTTTATTTTGAAATTTCCAATTTAATAATGAAAAAATTGTATTCAATATATATTTCTATCTTGGTAGTTTTTGAACATCGTATTATATTATACCATAATATAAAACGCGGAATGTAAATAATATGATTATCAAATTTAAGGTATTTAAAAAATGTACCTGTAATGTGTTATGTTTTAAAATAAGCTTATTATCGTATAAGTTTTAACTTTTTATAAATAATAAAAACCACTTAGTTATAGCTTGTAAGTAGTACTTAAAAAAGTACATTGAAACTATGTTAACTGAATTACATTTCTCTTAGGTAATAACATATACTATAAGCTTTATATGTTAATGTTACCCACCTATTGTCTATATATAATTTATTATGTTTGTTATTAAATTTTAAAAGTTAAATTATATGACTAATATATAAAACAAGAATTAAAAAAAATAAACTGATTGGCAATGACCTATTATGGATTTTATAAATATTGAAATCACAAATATTATAATATAATGTACGTTCGGTACATATAGATATAGGCGTGTATATTGACATAATTCATAGCACATAATGCCATAGTAGAGATAATATTATTATTGTTATTGAATCGTATATGGTACCGGTACCTATCTATAACATTTTTAAAACTGACTATAGATGTATGAATACAAAATATAAAACTTCAAATTATTTTAGTTTAGCTGATCAAAAATATGTGCACAGTGAAAATAATATAAAAATTACCAAAATTAATTTAATTATAAAAATCAATGGGAACTATGAATTTTCAAGAAAGTCGTTCCTATAATTATTAATTATACTGTATAGTTACGTCGTTGTATTATAATATGAAACAGTATCATTCGATTAATGTGCCCAGTGTATTTTTGTTTAGATCTGTTGCATAAAATGTATGTGCTTCTATTGGTACCTTATATAGTATTTCAAACGAAATACGCAACATAAATATTTTGAGTTTTATCATATTATATTAAACTATATTGTACGCGACGCGCGTTTGCGTAGGTTATGCAGAATATTATGGTTAATAAATAACAATATTGTGGGTAGGTATATGTACTATGTATCTGTATGCACAGAATAATACTATGTGATTTACAGAAGAATAAAATTCAAAAACACATTTTATGTAATAGTATATATTAATATATAAATAGAACTCGTAAAATTATATACTATTACACGTACTTATTATATTATATGGTTTACTGTGACTTGTAAAATAGTTTTCTGTAAAATGTTTCCAGGTGTATGCTGTTACACCTACTACTGCAGAATAATAATATATCGCTCTAAAGATTATAGTCTTATTATTAGCAGGGATCGGGGCAGGGGGCTTGAGGGGCTTTGTCACCCTAATATCTCATTAGCCCCTACCCAAAAAAAAATACACTGTTTGTGGGATCGAAGCCTCGCCCACTCTCATCGATGTTAAAAATGTTAGACCCCCGTACATTTTAATGAATTTCCGGAGTGTGATTTTGTAAGAAATTCCACAATATCGCACATCATGTATTGGTAAATAATATATTATATGTACTGAAGTGTATATATTGTAATGCCAAATCAGTACATTATAATATGTCAATGTATAATGTAAACTAGGTATACATAGCCACGTAGGTATGTCTAAATCTCCTAAATTATATTATTATTTTAACATTCAATGCAGACGTGTCTGAAGATCGGTTTTACAATTTATACAAATCATCATGATACTAAAATAAGCTACGCTATTTATACATGCCAAATAATAATCATGTACGAGATTCAATATTTATTATAACTCTGTGAGCTTAATATTATATCGGAATAAAATGTATAATAAGGGGCATTTTATCTTTGACAAATAACTGTGTTGACACACTGCAGCTTCAAATGATATGGGTAGTAATGCGCCAAAGTCCAGGGCCGGATTAAGGAAAAATGCACCTAAAGGCAATGATTGTATCTGCCCTTTAGTACCCGAATTATACACCTCTGACATTTATTTTATTTTATTTATACATGTTAACGTACATAACATAATATACACCCTGCAACGTCCGCCTATCACAAACCACAGTGTTACATGCAGCGTATATACCAATTTGTAAATAAAACCATTACCTATATAGAAGTAGAAGACTAGTGTCTAGCATAAATTAAGCATACATTTACAAATTAACCATTTATCTATAAACATAATTATATAATATGAAGTATAAATTATACCAATATATAAAGTTGATAATATTTGGCACTCTTAGAAATCGATTATACCTATATATGCAGCCTATTATATATTATATAATGTAGACGCGTCAATCTAGCCCTATCATCGTTCGCATTACAGCAACCAAGCGGCAACATGTTAGAATATGGGTTGAAACGAAATTTCTACGTTTTTAAATTAATTTAATTTAAAAACGTTAACAATCGAATATTATACCTATATTATATAGGTACATGCGTAGTCAAGTGGGATACATATACATATGTATAATATCGAGTGCTTTGGGCGCAGTCAGCATTTTTCAATATTTATTTTTTTCTATATTGAAGCTACAACATCAACAATATTATACTGTCGTAGGATTTTACATAATAATATGTGAGATGATATATTCGACCCCTGCTGGCCTGTATGTAAAGGTACCTATCTATGAGTATGCAATTATGTTGGTAGTGTGACCGTTAGAATCGAAATTCATTACGAAATTAAGGTCCGGGGGACTTGGAAATTCAATAGGAAACGCGTAAAATATTAATGTCGCAGTATAGTATAGTATTATGCGCCGAACACAATATTTCGAACCGTCCGGAAAACGCGCAACGCGCTAAAATAATAATAATTATTATATGTATATAATAATAATATAGTATTACACCACGAATAAGTAAAATATGTATTTATGTACACGTGTATAATAATATTTTATACCTGTATATATGTGCATGTGTACTACCTCTGTCCTCTAGTATATAATAATATATCCTTGGCCGTTGTTTGAATTCGAGGGCTTCGGACGGACGACGGCAAATTGGAGAGGACTCGCGAATCCACAGGCACTCCGACCCTGTAAGTATATTATATATATATACCTAAACAGGGATCCGGCTTAAAACAGTATATATATATATATAATATACCACTGCGTACGTATATATATTTGATATTAGTGTGGTGTACAAAGCCGGGCCCGTGACGGCTGAAGTTACGTTCACTTTATATCATGTTATATATTGATAATAATAATATCATGTGTTTATAAGTGTATTTCGTGTGATGTATATTGTAATATTATAATGTTTGCCTATATAGCGGCGTGGGAGACCTTCGCTTGCGCGATTATTGTCCGCTACGGCGGGGACAGTCCACCTCGTATTCCATGCAGTGATCACGAGGAGTAAGGGCTGCGGAGGGTCTGCAGGAGATGGCGACGATCGACCTTTTTTTTTTTTTTCTACAAAGGCATACAATACACATAATGACATATACCTAATTGGAATTATGAACGTGTGATATACTTATGTCGTACCCAAACGTTTATCGAAACTTATAATTGTATTAAACTTCCGTATGTATGGGTATTGTATACCGCGTTGTTACAATATATATCATTATGTAAATGACGTAGTAATGAGTTTGTTTCGACGATTTGTATTTACACACACCTATATAGCTGCAGCTAGGAAAAATGATCCTCTCATAGGTACTCCCACTAATACTGCTGCCCTCACTCGCAGCCCTTTGAGGTATTATTGTACCGGTTGCAGTGTTATTGTGTGTTATGTACATAAAATATATACGCACGTATTATTATGCGATGTCTGCTTTTACTATTTTATTATTATTATACCACGGTATATAATATATACCTATAGATAATGATAATATCGTGCGTAGTATTTTGGATATATTCACATATACATAGTATATATATTATATATATATATATTATATACATTCCGCCGGAACAGCTTCGAGAATTATTCATGATTTTGCTCTTTGTTTTAGCCGCCGCAACCACTGCCGGCGGTTGCGTTCCTTATTAATCTGCGAATAACGGTGCGAGTTTCAACAACGAAATTTATACATACAAACGATATAAAATCAGCAAAATATTTGTTGTCCGAGTGTGCAATAATTATTAAAATAATTATTATTATATAAACACAACAATAATAATACAACCGTAGCGTGCGCTTGGAAGAAAAGGAATAGGTGAATAAATAGGTAATATTATGTGTTTCTCGTTAGTCGTTAGATAGGTAAAACCATAGTATATAAATATATGATATATATAGGTATATCATATTATATGTAGATTTACAGTGTAACTCATCTGTAATATTATTTTCAAATCATTTATAATAAACTAGCTGATCCCGCGCACTCCGTTGCCCGAAAAATATGAAAACTCTTACAAAATTGTGATTGTTCGACTCCTTTTGTGTGTAACTCCCTGTAGTAACTATCTACCTTTATAGTATATTTAAAAATTCTAAAAATCAGATTTTGAATAACTGCATTATTGAAGAAAAAAAAGAGGGTGGGAATGCTTAGTGAATCAGCCTGTATATATTATGTACATAATGTACATGCATATATATGTACAGGTAGAATGCCAGGAACTTGAGAGAAGTCTTGAATGGTTCAAACCTCATTGAATCATTTTTATATTATTACAGTGTTATTTTTTACTACTGCCTTAATTTTTTGTTCAGTTTCGGGCATATTATTAATATTAATATTGTTCATATTATGAACACGCGTACTGCAATTATTTGTGCGAAATATATTACAATCACCTATATATTATTTTATTAAGTGTTATGAACAAATATGTGAATAGTTAAAAATAAAACGTCAATTTGAATTGTTGCTCCCTTTGTTTCATCGCTCTAATTCGTACAATAAAAAACAAACTTTGACACAGTGTTTATGAAAAAAATAAAGAAATATATTTTTATTTCTCCACGAGAGGGCTGACGTAGTACAATTTTTATAAGCAACTCGTGGAACTGTGTACAATTAAAACGAGTGCCACAAAAAATATAGACTTATTTTTAGTATAGGTACCGTGTAATAATTAATTGCCACTATTTTGAGGAAAACTGTATAATAAAATAACAGTATATTTAAATCGTATTAAATATTAATTAAATTGAGTTAACGGTCTTATATTCAAATAAATAGATTATTCAAACAAAACCGTATAAATGAATTATCAACAAAATATATGAATAATATAATACTATAGTTTATACAAAGCTAAAATCAAAATGTATGATTTGAAAAACTATCAGTTTTTTTAAGCATTTTACTGTAGCAATTATACTTTAAATAAAATCAATCTAAATCGTCGTATAGTTTTGTAATTATTGTAACAGACACTGTATTTTTATATTTTATAAGCTATAGGGATATATTATTATAATTTAATAATATATTTACAAAAGGTACGTACTTTAGGGATAATTAATTGGAATTTTAAGATTGAATAATGCAAGCCAGTTTTAATAATACAAAAATGTAGAATGTTTTGATTGTGACATACAGCATCCATCGACAAATAAACAATTATTATTTATTACTTTCAAAGTTTGTTTCTGTGCACAAAAATCTGTCAACCGGCCTCTGGAAGATATTCCACTGGATACAAGGAACATAGAAAAAATTCTTTTAAAAACTGTACACGTTTGAGTACTGAAAACTGCGTTTTATAGCTGGTGTTTGCAGTCGAGTAAAAAAGGAAAAAAAGATCTTAGGTGATGCCACACACACACACACACACGTAATATTATACTATTACGACGACAACGACGTGCGTGTCTGTCGTATTGATCTCGTCTTGTACGGCGGCGGCGGCACCGGCAGCGGAGGTGAAAAGGGGGGGGGGAGAAAGGAAGGAAGGAAGGAAAGCGAAGGAAGGCGAAGGAGAGACGACCGTGTATATACATACAACGCGGACCCCTCGAGTACGGTTAGCGAGGAGGGGTGGTGGCGAAGAATGGGGTGGGGGTCAGAAGGCTTTTGCGGCGGACGGGCGAAATTACTTTGGCGAACCGTCGGCGGCCCCATTTCGTCGGTAAACACTTTGCATAAAACACGAATACGACGACGACGACGACGACGACGACTACGACGGCGGCGACGGCGGCCGGGGCGGAGAGTTTATACATATATGTATATCGCGGGTGTGCGTGAGTGTGTGTGTGTGGGTGTTCGTGTGTACATAGGCGGGTCGTAGATATTAACGGTGACTTAGTGTGCGCGCACATAACGCGCATGTGTGTGTGTGTGTGTGTGTGTGTGTGTGTGTGTGTGCGCGCGTGTTGGGGAGGCCAAAGACAGGGGTCAGGCTCGAGAGGGTGGGTCGTCGTTTGCGCGTTCGCGTATATATACATAAGTATATGCATATAAGTATAACAATATGTATATCGTATATATATATATATGCGTGCGCGTGGTGTCGGCAGTGGAGAAGACCCCGCTGGAATTTATATACTACATTATATATATATATATATTATATGTATATATGTATACATTCTCGCGAGCGAGGGACGACCGACGGGTTTTCAACAATGCGCGCAACGATTTAACGATGTTAGTACCTATATATATATATATAATGTAATAGTATATACATATAAGACCGCATCACGTACGCCGCTGCCCCCAATATATACGAATATTACATGAGGAGAAACCTTCGTTTTGCGGACTCCACGTCTCGGTCAGAATATAGATCTGCGGTGTGTACACGATATATTATAATACACATATATAGGCACTATGATATGCACACACAAACATTAAACTATCCCGATGTGCACGTCATATTAATAACACACACACATATATATATATACAGTAACACGTCATGATATTATATATACCTACTGCTCAATCTCCTTCGCCGTATATTACCGTTGTATAGTGACAGCCAGGCTCACACAGGATTTGTGTGCTCTTGAAGTAGACAGCTATTGCCATTATATAGTACCTATGCGTAATATAGTGTGTATAAGAAAACGCGACGTTTTTATGTTCTAAAAAATTCAAAAAAATATTCTTGGACATATGCATATAAACACTGTCTCGGCCGTTCCACCTCAATCGTCAAGGGGTTTCCAATGTTAAAAAAAAAGCCTTTTCGTCTCACTCAGTATACCTACTTAGTATACCAGAATGGTTTGCATCACAAAATGTACGGTTTATTTTTTTTTTTGCCTTGAAACGAATATTGTCTTGTGGTCGAATAATTTATTATTATAATCGTTTCAAATGTTTCAATACGTGGAAGGCATGTATTATATATTTTCATCGAATGCGGTGGAAATAAATTATGAAAAATGGAAAAAAAAACTAAAATACAATAATTATTTTAAAGTAAAAATATAAGAATGAAAGAAATTTCCAGAAAATATTTACCTCATCGCCCACAACTTACTGCCCCGCAAAAGCACTCACGACAAATTCGACGGCGGCGGGAGTAAAATTACCGAACTCTCGTCCGATAAACATTATTAAAAATATACTATAAAACGCCGTCGAAACGAACTTGTTTCCGTTTTTACATAACATTTAATGGTCGTGACATTTGATGAAACACGACGAGCCTTTGTACGCTTAATGCTGCACGTGCGCGTAGAGAACTTTGGTATAATATAATTTTCCACAGACATATTTTAAGCATAATTCACCTCGAACTTAACCCACTCACCCGTATCTTACGGTTTTTGTAGTTATATAATACGAAACGCGAATGCCGAATATTATTGTAATTTTAACGTTACCTACATAATTAATATATAGGTAGGGCCAGAAGTGCGCAATAATTTTAAATATAGGAAAAAATTATTATTAATATACATATAAGTATTTTACCGATGTAATTCTGAAAACTAGTAAGTGCGAAAAACGTTCGGATGGTGGTCGTACAATATTGTGTTTTTGTACAGTTCCGACGAAAAAACTTTTATTGACAATGAATGATTTACAATTCCGGTAAATTGTAGATTATGATTGATTTTATTACAAAATATCGTAATCTATACTGATGCATTTTTAAAAACTTGAATGTAAATTAATAATCATAAAAAAATTGAATTAAACAATTAATATGTAAAAACTTATTCCATTCATCAAATTCCAACATTTTTCAAAAACAAAATAATTTAAATCTGAAAATATGTTTAAATATTTTACAAAGTAATGTTATTTTACATCATATTTATTGACAGTGAATTATAATAAAATATAGTATTTTTTAATATATATCATATAAATATTAATACAATTTCATAATAGAATAGGTACCTATTACCTGTATTGATGATTTACAATAATAACTACCTACAATATTAAGATTATTATAAACTAATCCTTTATTGTATTTTACTTAAAAAATAAAAGATCATCTACGCAATAATTGTGAATCAAAACCATTCAAGGACTCACTTAAGCACACACAAAAAGTTTCATCAAAATCAGTTCATCCGTTTAGGAGGAGTTTGAATACTTACACACGGACAGAATAAATATATATATCAAGATATATAATAGAAATCGAATTACGTTTACCAACTACCTAAGTACTATAATATTGTGTTATTCTGATTGATAACGTCATTTATTCGAAGTGATTTGTTTTTGTTTTTGATTAATTGATTGCTCATATTACAATAGCATTGATTCGATGTTGAAATAAATATAAATGCAATTAATACACACTCGAGCAGACAGCTGCAGTGTAAATCTGTTATTAAAATTAGATTTATTGTTCAGAAAAAAATAATTCAATAATATACCACCTATGACAGTGTTTTAACCGTTTTTAATTATCGTAATAATATTCAAGGCGTATCGGTTTATATGTTTTATTCGAAAGTTATTGTGATTCAATAATAATATATATAGGTACATTCTTTGATGTATGACTGGCGATTTAACGATTGAAAAAATTACGATACCATCTAAATTGCTAACAGGATGATAAAAGCGTCCGTGAAAGGTGTTAAAATCAACACTTAATTAACTACTCGTGGTACTTAAGTTTTTTAACCCCATTTTTTTTTCTGTTGTCCTTTTTTTCTACCCCAAGCACTCTCCCGTCCGTGTGTGCATACCTATATATGTATCATAACATATATATTCATAATACATACACATACAATCATTCATGTGTGCCGTATACCTATAGATATATGTGTGTGAGCGTATATATAATATATATATATATATATTTCGTAATATATGAGTGTGGTTTTTTTCCATCCCCGCGTGAGGTCGGGCGGGTGTCGAATTAAATAGGGCAAACTTTTTCAACTCGCCTGTCGTCGTCGGAGACGTGGAGAATCAAAGTTTTCGACACTTTTGTTCTCAAAACACGCACGCGCGAAAAAAAAGATGAAATAAAAAAATAAATTGTTCATTAAAAAAAAAAAAGAACATAAACAAAAAAAAAGGAAGGAAAAACTATCGGAGTAGTAATTTGTTTTGTCAGGTGTAACGATGCCCGCCGACGGGATTTTGTCACTTTTAATTATTAAACTTTCACACCTATTTACACATAGTCGACATAAAGCTCAAAACCGAGCGGAAAATTAAATAACACGTCCAAACGTATATATTGTAAAATCCATTAGTGACGGTTCGTTGATCCAAAATTAATGGAACTTTTAAATTCAAAATATAAATCGATTGACGAATGTCGTTTTCTTTATACATATATAGTATTCGCCTGCAGTATGTACTGTCGTCGTTAATTATTATATTAGTTTTCAAATAAAGAAATATAATGTAGGTACATGACCCCATATTTTATAAGTATTATTAAACTATACTTACATCTTTCATTAGATCCATCAGCTTGACACACTGAATTCAAAATTACGTCATGACATACTAAAAAATAAGTAATTATTACAATTCCAACGTTCTAATATATTATTGTACTCAACAACAATAGGTTTATCTATACAATATCGTTTTGAAAATTTTAAAATTTTCACATCACGAGGTTGAGTCACGCCATATGAAAAATATATAGTGTGTTATTAAAATATATAAATAAATATAAATATAACATTAATTCTTTTTTTTTCAAAATCATCTACGAATTATTTCACTCAACTTGTAGTTCTTATAACGATTATAGTTAATTATTATTATACATTGACAATGTTTTACTATAACAATATCTTTAAATAATCTTTGTTTATTTTTATAAAAAAAAATTGTTTCCTAAAATGTTAACATTTGAAGCGTAATTTGGTCACTTAGTCTAAAGATATAATTTTACATCTACAATGATAAACTAGGTATGTATAATCACTAATAATTGAGATAACTTATGGTACAAAATAATACGGATGACAGCCGTATTGGAGCTGATATGAAAACGCAAAATGTAGGAATCAACTCGATATTAGTGCCATCCATCTCTTATTTTTATCCACTTCAACCTGCACTGCATTAAACGTCATCTATACACATTATATTCCTATTTTTTTGTACACCTAATATTTATTTATTATATTATTTTATGTCCGAAAAGCCGATTACAAGAAAAATATAGTTTTAAATTATCAGCATTATTAGCATGTTTATAAAGTACAATAAATAGTAAGAACGAATAAGAAATTAGGTAAGTGGTAACAATAAACATAATATCAGAAAAATGGCCAGAAAGACTGTATTATGAGAAAACGCTCCTCGCTGCCAATGCTGCAAAAGTTTCAATTCAAACGGATAAAAATAGAATTGGACAGGTAGTTGTAGAAGTGTAAGATAAAAAAAATAGATTTTGGTTACTATGAGAATTGTCTGTTCTGCAGTATCGCGTTAATCTAAAGTAGGCAAGTTAATTAATATTTATTAGAACGTTATTAGGTATGTAGGAAAAAATATTTTGCAGTGATCAAAAGTAGAGTATTGTATATAGGCACTCACGTTATTATACTTATTATTTAGTCGTTATGAGAGTCGATTTCTCATAGTTTATAAAAATGTATCAAGGTGTCGCGGTCGGAGGGTCAATATGAAAACCAGTTTCCAACCCCGCGTTCATGATAATTCATCTTCTATATTTGCATTCAATGGATACGTTTTTTTTTATTTTTCAAATTTAAATAACGATGAATGTGTTTAAAGGTTAAATTCTTGATAACGGTAAATATTATACATCTTAAACTACGAAACCTTTGGTCTTAATTCTTTATTTTAGTTTGAATCAAATATAATAAGGTAGGTACACAATATAATATAATATACCTACATTATATCATCACTGACGAGTTAAGTTGAGACGGTTTTATTAGTTTTTTAAATCACTTTACAGTCATATTATTTACAAATTCAATTTATTTTATTATATTTACAACCTAAGGGATATTTTTATTATAAATTATAATATTATGCGTATAGTATACCGAATCACTTTGATCTGGAACTGATACGTTTTGACATTTTATGCGAATAACGTCATTAAAAATCATTATAAATATATAGGTCACTACATCGAAAATACAAAGCAAACGATTTTTTAGTCTATAATAAACCCATGGTTTTGATCGCTACAATATATCATAAACAGGCCATTTAATTAAATATATTATACAAAATATTTGAAATTCAAAAGTGATTTTGAAAAATAATTGTAGGTACTTGCCAATCAATATTATAAGTAATTTATTATATGATTTTTTGATATTATGACGCCAAGCACTGAGGGGTGGATTGAAAAATGCACAAAATAAAAAATGGACTGAAGCGTAGATAAAAACTCTCAAAGTAATTTCTCAAATTTACATTTAAATCGGAAAATCAAGTTATACTAGTTATATCTACCTACCTGTAATGTATTATAATAAACCTACATATATTATTTTTCAATATCAGACTGCAAACGTACACGTAAATTCGTAATGAAGAAAAAAAAAAGGACTTGTGAAAACGTAGAAGATTTCTGGCATGGAAGAGTCGGAGGTGCACGAATAGGGGGGCCTATGAAAAGTTGTTGATCTAGCCCTCGCCGTGGCCAATGGATAATAAATAATAATATATAAGACTGAGTATTGTCGATGTTCGCGTGTGATTTGTGATCGCCTAATGTGCATATTCGACTACGCATACATTGTATATTACGTAATATATACGGCTATAAGACGAAAAAGGATTAAATCCACGCAGGCGACGACGATATAATATACGATCCATATTATATTATACATAGGTACCTGACCGGATGTGTCGGATTGGTGTTGGCGTTTTAATTAAACCGGGAGAAAAACCGCTCGAGGCGTATAAGTGTACACAGTATAATATAATATATTGCAGCGTACTGCGAAATACTGATATATTATCATAATATATATACAGATCACCCGTCCTCGGGGCCGATTAATCGTAAGCCTATACATTGTACTCGGCTAGCGCGAAAGATCCAGATACTCTCGTCGAGTCCGCGGGTGCCGATTTCGGAAGGGGTGGGCGCTCGGGGCCGAGACGTAAAGGCTTTTTTGCGGAGGTTCATGAATTTAAAGGCTTTGTCGGGGCGAGGGAAGAAGTGATGGATGACCGTATATGTATTTAAGGTCGGGCGGAATCGGTCAGTCCGCCCGCACGCACAAGCGAGAGCCAACACGTCGCGCACGCATTATAACGCGCGACGGTCCGACGTTTGCGGGCCTTTTTCGGGTCCTGCAGCAGCAGAGTACTAATGAAATTCTCCTGGGGAATCCCCGCCGACCCTCCGGGCCGGGCGCTGCAGACGCCGGGGGAGACGCGGGAAAACGGCCAAAGGACCTTGCAGCGGGCGCGCGCGCGGAAGGGTTAAAACTCTTAAATTGCTTTCCTTTCATTTTCCAGCCGCCGGCCGCGGGGGCAACTGAAACTGCCGCCGTATACCGTATACCGTATACCAGCAGAGAGCGGACGGGCGTCAACAAAATGAGAGAACTCGTCAACTTAACTGCGAGGCGCCCTTTTCCCGCTCCGCCACGTCGACCTTTCTCCCAGACCCGACGTCAGATTAATGAGGTTCGCTATATCTGCGCGTCTCCGCACTGCTGCACGTAAACGCGCGAACGTTTTCTCTCCCGGTGCGTGTCTCTCAGCGGTCCGTCCTACATCCAAATTAATTTTGTATTATACATGTATATATCTTTTCTCCGTCGCCGCGTTTACAAACGCGTGTAATATACATACATTATATATATATAGGCACCTAAGTTATTTATACAATGCAGTATAGGTTAGTGCGTATATTATCTGCTTTATTCAGCTCATCTCGTTATTCGGTTCACGTCGTACGAAGCTTGGATCATCACTCTATCGGCTACAGAACTTTAACAATATAAATCGACAGTTAAAAGTTTATATCATCATAGTATATTATCATTTATCATTATTACTATATTGTAATATTTTATTATTGTTGTCAAGTGGATGTCTGCAGTCTATGATAGTAACTAAATTATTTGGAATATTATATAACAAAAAAACTGCTTGATGCTCGATGCGCATTTTTTTTGGACATAATATATATATATATATATATATATGTATGTATAATATATGAACGGTGCGTGGGTAGAACAAAATTGGCCAATAATATTATCATCCGTATTTCGATTATTATGATATCTACATAACCTAATAGTTTATGTTAGCAAAATATTTGCTTTTATAATTTGTCTCATTATTATAGGTTTGTCTATAAAAAACTAAAAAGACATCATAGTATAGTATATACTATAGAGACGTTTTTTCGTTGCTTTTTCGATTATATACAACTGTTCATATAGTATGAGGTGTCTACCTCCCTAATATACAATATCTATACAAGTAATGAAATAAACTAACAGCCAAAAACGTTTTCAAATCATCAACGCTCTAACACATCTTTTAATATCGAAATATGTTTTTATTGACTCGATTAATGTTTATATAAAATACAGGTACATAGTACAGAAATCGATCTTGAAACCGTACATCAATACATCAAACGCTTACGAAAACTGTTGCAAAGTTGTTATTATTTTAACACACTAAAATTGTGTATATTTTTGATTTCCAAATAAAAAGTTAATAAATTATATTATTGTGCAAGCGCCATTTCGATTATTTTTTTCATTCAAACGTACGTTGTTTATAATATAATACCTATGGTCATTCGAATCTCTCATTACAATACCATATAGTAACTAGCTGTATATAGTATACCTACTCGGCTGGACCGAGTTGGGTTTTAAATTTTCGAATTTATAATGAGCGTTGAGATAAATAAACAATATTATCAAAAGTTTAGTGGATTTCATGAATAATACTATATAATACCTTTGTTATCTGAATACAATCCCCCGAACAGTCAACAAAATGACTGCAGTTCTACATAGTTTATAGCAAACTAAAATAATAATAATAATATAATATTGTCTAGTGCCGATAATGGTCCTAGATAACGCGCGTTCTATTATCATATCCGTGACTAAATAAATACGGAAGAAATAGATTTAAAATTGTTTTAAAGTCATTATACATAATTTTGATAAATCTAGTTAATTAATAAGTGTTATAATCATTCGTAGTATTATGTATTACAGCAGTTAATGAAGTAGATGACTGAATGAAGCAATAAAAATAGGTATAGGTACCATATTTGATATTAAAAAGTTTACCAAATATATAAAATTAGGTAGAACGTTTTATAATTTTATATAATATAGTAAACACCGCAAATGTATAATCCCAAATAGTTTTAATTTAAGACATTGAAGATTTTTCAAAATCTGTTTAAAAAAATTATACTGCTATACTTATACAGGTAAATAAATAAAATTATTAGGCCAAAAAACGATTTATAATAAATGCAAAATATTTGTTGCAAATTGTTGGAATCTCAAAAACGGTCCATTGCTTTTTCCTATTGAACAATATAGATGTAATATACAATAATAATTTTATGGTTACCTAACTGAATTTTATATATTTATACTTTGTGTTAAGAATATTTGAAATAGTTATTTTTATAGAAAAAAAAAATACTATAATTAATATTATTTAATAATTATTTGATAAACGACGAACAATTATACAATAATATACCTAATGATATTGAACAATAACTACCTATGAAAAGTGTATTTTTGAATTTATAAAAAAATGTATGTTAATATTATTATGTTTAATATGAATTAATTCACAGGCGGCCCAACCAAATTGAGTATATAACTAATAATTTCGTTTTAATCTCGGCGGGGGAGCATAATTTTAATATACAATATTATATCGTTTTTCAGGAACAAGATTGCAAGGGTGCGTTATCCGTTTATTATACCGCGCGCGGTGGCTGTAACATAATTTATATTTTATAATACATAAGGTCGTATATCGACGCGTTACATTGGAAATAATCTAAGGAACTTATCTTGAACCTAATGCGTCGCATGTGCTGTTGTACACATATACATGCACGGGGCGGGGGAGAGCGATCGATATCATTGCCGAGCACAAAAGGACCCCGAGGGTTTTATCGCGTTCTAAAAGGGGTGGCGGCGGCGGCGGTGGCGTCCGGTGTGATGGCGAAGTTGGTCGTGTCCGAAAAAGGAACAACAAAATCCTTCGGCCCCCTTCCCCTTCATCCACCGTCCGCAAATGTCCTCCTCCTTTCGTACGTGGCCCATACCAAGAGGGAAGCCATTTTCCTAATCTGTTTCGCTTCACTCTCAGGACTTTCAACCCCTCACCTCTTCACCCATCACCACCAATACCACCACAATAACGTGCCAGACGCACGCACACACGCACTCACCGCGTTTGTCCTCACGTGTACGTGTGCTGCAAAGTCTGTGTACACGTATTAGTACATTATACATAGATATTATATATTATATTATACATATAGTACATACACCTACGTATATAATATTTACCTACAGTGTGAGAATGTGTGTTTACGTGCAGTGCGGTATGGCGAACTTAGGTATATACCAAACTATTATTTTATATATGTGCAGTATACCCTTCACTTGTTTACCCACCAACAGCGGCGTTTCACGGAGGCGAGCGAAACTCTAAAACTTTTTGATTAATTTCCGCGTAGTAAACGTGTCGGAATTTCGTTTCAGTGAATTTCGAGAACATAATAAATAATTAACAGCGAATATAATTATTACTGTCTTGATAAATATTTTTGTCGACTCGTTTACACGAAAATGATAATTATAAAAATCAGTTGTGGATTTAAGGGGGGGGGGAGGTGCTTGGGATCTGAAGCACCCACCTTTCCGCATATTGAATTCTTTTTACTATAAATTACTCAAATTTCGTATTACGTAGAACTAAACGCATTAATTGTAAGCTACTATAGTACTTATAGGTGCAAAAAAATAGGTTAAACTTGTTTTCACCTCGAAGTTGTGTTGTTCATGATAGGTATAAAGAAGATACTACTTAAGGAGCTTTGTTATCAACATCGCACCCATCATATAAGAAATCCTAGATCCACTACTGATAAAACTTAATTAAATGAAACAATAATTTTTAGGAATAATAATGTGTATAATACCTCTCAATAATACTATATTTAAATATAATATATTATATTATATTTTTAACAGCCGATTCATTTCATGTAAATTAATATTAATTTGAATAAAATACATAGTTCACCCCCCATTATTAATACAAACGATTGTATGATAAATTTAGCACGATCAAATATTTTTCACAAAAAAGTATTTCATCGTTATCATTAGAGTATTTTATAAATATGGCAACTTGCAAATATGACGTTTTATCGAACCAATAATTCATTCGCTTCAATCTAGTCCTCATTATACATTATTACAAAGGTATATTATATTATTGGTAGGCAGGTAATACTATAAGACTTGATAATAACGATAATAATAATTATACCTACTTAAAGAATTTCGAACAAATCGTGTAAAACGCAAACCGCATGTAGTATATATGCGAACTATTTTTATGAAGGTATAAAAAAAATATAAAATTTATTATATCGTTTTTTTTTTTTTTTAGCGTGTTTGTACGACCTAAACGAAGATGTTTACACGCGTTTTTATTATAATACGTTACCTAGGTACAAGATTATTGTTACTCGTGCGTATATATAGCGATATGTATCCAAAAATGGTATATAATTAAAGCAACAAATGCAAATGGAAAAAAAAAAACTTTCGCTTGAAAAAACCAACAAGTTTTCATTAATCCCGTGTTGGTCGTTCATGTCTGACTCTGTAAACGACCCCGACCGGGGATTACGCCGTAGACGGCGCCGGACAATAAATACGTACACAGAAATAATAATGATAAAAAAAAAAAAACAATAAAACGCTTTTATATATTTTATTAAAAAAAATAAAAATGTTCATACTTCTTATTATAATATATTATCTACTATACTAGGTACTTAATATGTAACTTGATTTTATTATTTTCACGCGTATTGATGTATATGTTTGGATTTTTTGTTCGTCGTTTCATAAAAAACGCATCGACAAATTGTTATAATAGTCAGTAAAAATGATGTATATAATAAACCTGCGATCGGTAATAATAATGATAATATATTATATTCTTAACGTTTTCTTCTCGATTTAAATACACGCAGTATAACCAACCTATACCTATGTAACCTATAGCTAGGTTATGCCGTTTGTACATTTTAAGGCTTAAGCAAAAAATTTGGAATATTGGAAATTAATTATATTTGAAATGGATATGTGCTTAAATTAATAAACCTTGGTAAAATCACTTAAATTTCTAAATTATTTCATATGTTCCTAAAAATTTGTCCCTAAAACTATTAATTTACTAGTGATGGTTGCCGCTAAAAGAGAAAGTAGGTTGTTTACTTGTTTCAAGTACTACACTGTGGTTTGATTTAAATGTTCTTAAAAGATTTGTGTTAGTTTTATTTATTCTTCACTAGGTGATGTATAGGAAAAATATTTAAAGTTTACATGCAACTTAATATGCCCAGACTAATTGCAGCGTAAATACGTTTAAGGTACCTTTAAAGTTAGGTAATATAATATATTATTATGTAATGCCATTATATTTCTGGACGAGAACGTATTATTACATGTTTGTATACTATGAGTGCGGAGTTCAAATAACCACTATAATTTTACAAACTATTTTAATAAAATATTCGTCTCTCAGCCACTCTCTCTCTCTCTCTCTCTCTCTCTCTCTCTCTCTCTCTACAGTGCATATATATTTTTAAGTGATATACCACACTACATCGTCTATTATTACATATATAGGTTCAAAAGTTACGCTTATTATTATTATTATTATTTATTATCTTGTTATAGTTGAGCGGAATAGGCGGTCCGAAAAACGGTTTCGACGATTTCAAACTTTCGGAGAACCAATGAAAATATTACTGCAATCGACGTATTCTGCACCACCTGTTTGTGTGAAGGCTGTAGGTATTCCTGTTTTATATAGGCGTCCAAATAGAAATAAGCAGATTATTCGCCACAATACGTATGCAAATGTTTAAGTCTGCACCTACCAGCAAATGAACACGTAAGCTTGCATTTTAATCCGCATTACGTGTATTTTACATATTATAATGTATTGGCATTGTTGTCGCGATTGGAACAGCAGTAATTTTTTTCCATGTTGTTTAAAATTGTTTGTAATTTACTCACACTTACGTGAGTGATTTTCATTTTCCGGATGAAGTTTTTTTTTTCATTATTATTTAAGAAAAACTCATAACTCTACATTTTTGTTCTAATATAGGTACTACGTTGCATCTGTAATATAATATTATAGAAAATAGTTTTAGAAAACCACTGCAATATCGAACGAAGTAATAATATCAGAAATAATAATATGATATTCAACGAAATTATATTTATGTGTTGTCGCTTAAATAGTAAAAACTGACAAGATATTTAAATGTTTACAATGTATATGATAACATGATGTTGAAGAACATTTTATTCGCGTAAGAGTGTAAGACACAACAGTGTAATAATTGATAACATTTTAATTTCATTAAATATATACATTATATTATAATAATACTATATTATACTGTAGGCACCTATAGTAAATCAATAATACTAAAAACTCAACTTCTTTATTATTTTAATTTTGGAACAAAACACCTCACGAACCAGATATAATATTTAGGAAATCATGAGCAACAGAAATCAGAAAATTTTTTAAGTTTGTTTACTACGGTGATTTTATATTGAATGTATGTAGAAGATAAGTACATATCTGAAGCTAACAAAAACAGAACCTTCCTGTACACGTAATAATACATACAATAATATACAATGTTAAATAATAAAATTGTCATATTATACTACTGCAGTAGGTATAATATGGTAACGAAAACGAGTTTTATATAATGTATTTTTTTTATATTGTTATACCTACAACTTGTCATTACGTTGTCTTATACCTTCATGGTAATATTTTTTCGACGTTTCGTTCTACTCAATTTTATAATATTATTGTTGTTCCTTTCGAAATCAACTACATACTGCGATAAGTAATAACTAAAATATTTTATAGTTTATGAGAGACCATTTTTTTCTCACTAAGGTTTTTATATAATTAATTGGCGCAGTACATGTTTTAATACTAGCGATAAAATGCCGCCGTTGAAACATATACTTATAAGAGTTATTATGTGTTATATGTACGAACGCCAACGTTATCCGATGGGATTTCGACCTTAAAATTTCGTTTTTCACGTCCGCGGACGGGTACAACACACGACATGCTCAAAATATAATATACGCGCGCATTACCGGCGGCTATACGTAGGTATGCGTATAAACCCGAGTGTTGTAATGTTGTAGCGGGTAGTTATTATGGAAAAACGAAATAAGCGCGCTTACGTATAAACCTACCTACAATAATATTATATAATATAATAATATTATATACTGACGCATATGGCGCTGCAGCGCGTGTCACGCGAATATACACAGCAATTATTATGCGCGGCAGCGCGGAGGGAAAAGTGGGCAGGGTTCGGGCCGCATTTTGTATAAATAACGTGTTTTCCGCTAAGTCCCCGGGCAGGTCGTTTTCACGGGTCCAAGATAAATAATTAACAATGCTTTTTCAAGCTGAAAAACAAGGGATTTCACTTAATCCTCGCAAAAAGCCGGGGCCGGCGGCGACTGCCAACAAAAAGGGTCGACAAAAAGACGGTAAATTTTCTTTACCGCGGCCTGCGATGCGCGCGTCGGACGAGGGGTAGGTCCGCATACGAGGGGTATGGCAACGACGGCGTGGCGGCAGCGGTGGGCGCAAGATTAAGCCCGGGGCCGACGCGCGTATAACGATGGAAGGGCGGTTTTTTGTTGAATAATATTCGCTAATTTGGGTCCGAAGAAAAAGGGTAAACTTTAATGAGATCTCTGCGGGGCCTTGTGTTTGCGTATTATATATCCCTTTTGCTCGTACAGCGGCAACGGCAGCGCTTACTGCTATACTGCTACTACAACTACTTTATACTACAAAGTTTATATATACATACTATAACACTATATACACACACAAGAACACGACTATATATATATATATATATATATATATTTATACTATACATTTCGTGCGAGGATCGTGATGGCGGGCGTGTAGCATTGGTGAGGGGAGGGGTGGTCGGGCGAGGACTATCTAATTTCCTTCTCTTTGTTTTTCATGTCGGCCGAGGCCGTTGGCTGGACGACGATTGCACATAGGGTGTGCGGTGAAAGTGGGGAACGAAGGACCGAAGGGACATTGTTCTAGCAATTTATATATACCAGTCACCCGCACACACACACAAGTGCGGGCGTGTATATATATGCAAATGTAACGCGCAGCTCGTTATTTTCTTGGGTTGACGCGATTACGGACGGGAAATTCGCATCGCACAGCGCGGAGGAGGGTCGTATACTATGCTATAACCTACTATATATACCATACTACTATATAAGCAAAAGGGGTTTTAGCGGAGAAGGGTTTCCCGGTTTTTGTCGCGCACATGCGCCTTGACTCTACTCCGGTGCGGGTAAAACACGCACACTCACACACACGCAAACACAGACACACACACACGACACACGACACACATACATACTTATATATTCCCACACGTGCATATACGCACCACCGCAGGGGCATACAAGGTTCCTTTTCGGACCGGAAGCGCGTGCGGTAGCCCGGAAGACGCGCGCGCGGGACGATATCGGCGGTGGCGTCCCGCGATGGATCCGGTTCATCGTGTGGCGTATATTCATATAATATATTATATACAAGTAGTAAGGTGTTATTTCTACCCCAATAATAATATTATGTAACACTAATAATAACGGTTTAATAATAATATTATACACGTCCCGCAAAAGAAGAGGTTCGTATTTTTTTTCCCCTACCTGTTGCGCTGACGTGCCCACTCAGCTTACCATACTGTGGCTGAGTGTGTACAGGTGCGATATTATTGTAAAAATTCGTACATCTCTTGCGAAGGTTTTTCCGCTTCACATGTATAAAAACATAATAAGTACATATTCAGTTATTTTGACGCGAGAAACATACAATTATTTATGAGTAAAATAAATTGAGCATTATAATATTTTTTAATTTTAAATATATTTCAATGGTTATAATAAATAACTTAGATAAAATTAAAATTAAATAATTGGATTATGATCTAATTAAATTTTTAATCGTACAAATGCTGGTTCTTCATCGCACATTCAAATTTCGACATTAGAACTAATCGACCGTTTACATTATACATAGTTAAAATAACCGCAATAGGTACTATAGGTACCAATAATTACCAACGTGTTAGCTGCGAGATAAATAAAAATTTGGTTCACATAACCGTTATATAATTTATTTCATAGACAGAGCTATAAGCGCGTCTCCTGAATATAATATAAGGATCAACAAAAGGAAAAAAATCGACGGACACTATATACGCAGAGTGTGCAATTTAAATAACGCCGCGAGTATGAAAAATATTATAGCAAAGGTTTTTTCCGAAATGAATTCGTTAAAATGTTTAATGTGCGAATAACCATAGGTCGTATGGTCAAAAACAACCCTAAAAAGAAAAATAATAGTAAAATGTACACAATATCAACATCGTATATTATCTATAACATAAATACATAACGTACATATTCATGTGTCATGAATAATTGCTGAATTTAAGACGAACGTTGGGTCGGAATATAATGTACACCTATAAGATATTATATTATACTATACGGTACAACTAGAGGGGTCGCCGGGATGACTATGTGGTCGGGTTACGGGGGGGGAGTATAGAGGTCGCTTAGGGGATGGATACGCAAGACCGGTTTGGCCTGGGAAAGTAATGATAATTTATAATGTAATAGTGAATAATATAAGAACTCTTGAACTCTCGAAGGAACTGGTTCGCGCGGTCATCGCAGATGCCCCGTTTTCTCACGGTCTCCCACTCCGATGCGAATTTTGTCGACATTATTTTCCGAACAAGAACTATTTCGTAACCAAAAATCTCGTTAGATATCACATCTAATAATAATAATATATGATCGTACGACGTCCACTCTATTGCCACCGCTGTTTTTCGTACACAAAGTTCCACCAGTCTACGATAAATCGCCGTCGCGTCCGTCCGGTGATACACAGCAGGTATATATACGTATCGAACAAAACCTCCGAGTCACGCGCGTCCGACGACCGGAAAGGGATGAAAAAAATACGAATAATAATAAAATAATAATAAGCGGTGCCACACCGGGACTTCAGGTTTACAGGTGGCGCGTGCCGACGACAGGGTCCTGGCAAGAACGGTTAGAAAAAATAAAAAAGGGTCCCGGAGGAGAATGTCCCGAAAAGGGAAGCACACACACTACCGCCAGTTATTCCGTCCGGTCTTCTTTCGAATTTAATTTCATCATCCCGCCGCGCCACCGCAAAAATATACAGGTATTTGATTTTATTCATTCCATAATATAATATTATTATTATTGCCGTATAAAATGTGCTGGTTAGTCCGTAGTAGTATATTACTTTCCATAAGGGGCCATGTTTGGTGGAGCGGCAGTAGTAACAGAAATCTTTTATTCAAGTCGGTTTAAGAATAAGGTATAATAGGTATTGATTATGTATGTTTGAAAGTAAAACACAAATATTAGAATAAAATACGTCATATTTCGACGCTTTGCACAGTGCTGTCCTACATATATACGTAATAGATTTAGGATTATAAAATGTTCAAGCGAAAAGAAAATTACTTGTTATTTTTTGTATTAATGTGTATATATTACTCCGATAGAGCCAGTGCGTTGTTATTACTGTTGTTTAAAAAAAAAATTCATAATCAGCGCTTGCAGCTAAGCCACCACATCATAATCAAAAATCTCCCGAATACGATGTGCGATAACAGGTTTTTCGGATATGACACCGTCCGGATACGAGCACGAGCGGTCAACCGGTTGGCCAGTGTCGGACGCACGCCACGTCCAGTGACCGGATCCGCGACCGGGTCACCGGTGTACCTATACAAACAGGGGGCACAGGACGATTACCGCACCCTTGTGGGGTCACGGGGGTTAAAAGCGCGTGCTCACCACCCCGTACGGGAATAATAATAATAATAACATCGTCGCGATGATATATTAATATGTTATGTATTTTTTTTATGTGACGGTCAGGTGGACGGTCCGACGGAGTAAACAACGCGGCAAAAAATTAAACAAGTGTTTTATTATTTTTTTTTTCGCGTACACGCCGCACGAGCGCCTGTTCAGTCGATTTTTTTTTTAAGGATAAACAATTATTATACGGCCGGCGACAGCTATATTCGTTTTTTTTTTATATGTACATATAATAGAAATTTAACGTGGTTTTAATGGACAAACAAATGGTTCACCGGTTGTTTTACAATATTTATATAAGCGTAGTCATTAACGGGTTATTGAGAGAGAGAAAATATTAATCTTCGTCTTGTATTACCTATAGTTATGAGTATAGTTATGACTTATGAGTTTCACCGTGTGTATAGCTAAGAAAAAATTGGAGGAAATATCGGAAATATCATCTATGGGTAGAACCTATAAACTGTTTGAATTAATATATTTTTCAAACGATTGCTATTTTAATTTGTTTCACTAAATAATGTAGTTATAATAAGTAAAAATATATATTATATTGTTGTATAACCATTAACCATAATGTATACAATTGAACACAGTCGTTAAATTTAAAACTAAAATTCATACAATACCATTGATTCACTTACTCTGGTGATAATACTTAAGTTCGGTACATTTACTATGCATAATATTTGGTTTTTTTCATTTCTTATGAATTATTACAATCTACTATTATTAAAATATTATAATAATTATATAATTACTTTTATTAGATTATTAACATAATATAACTGATGTAAAATCAATAGAGGCTTTTAATTTATATATCTTGGTAATAGGTAATTAACATGTTTAGTCTCAAGGTAACAAAAACAAGCAAATCAATATGCATATTAATAAGTTATTTGAGGCCTTGAGGGTTCTTGTAAAACAAAACAGTAAATTAAAAATAGTTATTGGTAGATATTTAAATTTGGATTTATTTAGGTTCTAAGTACTTATACTATTTCTATTTCCTAGGTATCAATAATTTTGTTTAATAAATCCATGTTCCTTTTATTTATCTGTATCATAACAAATTTTTTTAAGTTTATACGATTTTGGCTGCAATATGATCTACATTTTTAAATACTAAGATGATTTAATTAATACCTACGTACATGTTAAATGTACATACATATTTAAGTTTCATCGTGATATTTTCAAATTACCACTGTATGTTTATTGTTTAGAAATTTGCTTTAGAATGTATTAATTAAATTATTTTATTTTCCAGGACCTTTTAAAGCAAACAATTGGGTCAAGTTCAATATTTGGATTAGAACAATTTTCAGCGTTGTATAGATTTAATTAATTTTATATTTTAGAAATATTACCTATTATATAATACGTGTATGTGAATATGCTTGCTTTGTATAAACTATATATTTTATTGTACCATATTATAATAACGATAAGCTGATTGAATTAATGTAAATATCAATTGTGTTATTAAAATAGTCTTGGATTGATAAAATTATATGAGTATAAATCTTTAAATTATTGATCGAGTGTAAAGTACACAACAATGTAAAATGTATAACATCATGATTTGCGAAATAAAATGACGATGTGAGCTTTTAATTAATTATTTTGCTTTATTTGTGGTTTAGTTTAATAAAATATTTATATGGAAACGAAATAATTCGTAGTTGTTTTGTTTTAGTTCGCTTTAATTGCCTTAAAAACAATAAACAAGTTATTGAACAAAAAAATAAACAGTTCAAAGGTGTCACGTGAATAAAAAAAATGTACCCGCAATTAATCGATTTCAAAAGAGATTAAACATATTAGGTACAAACGACCTTTTATTACAATACACGCTTGCATGCTATGTCCTCATAATGAACAGAGATCGACGAGAAAAAAAGTTTAGCCGATGTATTTATTTTTTCTACACAATTAATATTATAATGCAGGTAGCAGGTATCGGAAAATTAAAATAATATTATATATTGTTCGTTCCAGTTAGTCGTCGATTAACAATTAAAAATTAATATTTTATGAAATAATATACATAAATTCAAAATTCGTAACATGATACGGTCAACAGAGATGTGGTCATACTTTACCTTAATTCAATCATGTGTACAGTATTAATGTATTAAATTTGATAACCATACGTCTACGCAACGAGTTATCCAGTATAGGTATATTTGGGAAAAAACCATCTGAAATGTTCAGTTTAGTCGTCCGCCATATTATTATAAAATGTATTTTACTATTTCATCAAACATTTGAGCTTTTAAGAACTTATATAATAGTATAATGTGGTGTTAGTGTTATATTATAGAAGTCACACAGTTACATTGGTTTGTACAGTGGGACAGTGTCTTGAAAAGTGAAATCGCTACGAAAAAAAACTTAATTTCATATATTCAGATAATATTATTTTGCGATTAACTATATGAATATCAATAATAATATGTTAGGTAAGTGAAATATAATAGTAAATTATAAACAATAATCAAACCAGAGGATTGTGCTGAAGCAAAAAAGGTGAATGGAGATTGTGAATGGAGTGGTCATTGCCCTCCACGTAAAAAAAAATCATCATGTTGTTGAAACGAAAACAAAACAAAAAAAAAAATAATACACTCAACTTAACAAAATGGCTGGCATTTAATTAGGAAAGTCAGCATTTAAAATGAACGCATAACCCTATACTAGAATTTTGTCTTCGTGACTTCGCTGAAGTTAATATAATAATTATTGTATTTTCATTGATTCAATTTTTTTTCCTGTCAATTTGGTAAATTTATTATTAATTGTATATAATATATATTTGCACATCGTAAATTCAATAATATTATAATATATTAAATAGCACCTCATAATACAACAAAATGTATTATAAGTATAGATACTAACCTAATGTATTTTACAAGAACATTTTCTTTAAAATTTTAAATCAATTAAATAAGTTTGCCAAGATTTTAAATATGTAGATAAACCTGCAAATACTTCAGATAATATTTTATCACTTCAAACCAGCACGCAAAAAATAATTAAAATAATAAAATAATTTTTAAAACATATAACACATTTTGAATTAATATCTTATAGGTTATTATCATCAAACTATCCATTCGAATTTAAAAGACTGTAGTTTGCTATCAAAGTATCTTTTGCAATGACCATAAATAAGTCACAAGGGCAGTCGTTAAAGATAGTAGGGATTGACTTGAGTGATGACTGCTTTACACATGGGCAATTTTATGTGGCATGCTCCAGAGTTAGTACATCTACAAGCTTAGTCATTCTTGCCCCAAACGGAATAACCAATGTAGTCTATAAGGATGTGCTTTAATAATAATAAAAAAATAATAATAATATTCACTGCCTATAAATATATGTTATCAATGAATCTAATGGTGCTATAACAATTAACGCACACAATTAAATTTTGAATTCCAAGTAATATTGGCACTATCAATATAATTAAATTAAACACTAACACACGGCCTACGAAAATTCCAAAAAAGAAACTTGCACACGGGCAACGCCATGTCGGGTCAGCTAGTTCGTTATATTCGAAAATAAAAATCATTAATTTTAACAAATAAATGTATACTTATTGTCGTTACAACAATTAGAATGGTAGATACTAATCTGTGTAAGAGAAAATGTTATTAGAGGACACCTCAAAAAAAAAACAATAATATAATAATTATTACTCTATTACATGCAATATGTCGAAGTATCAAAATATCTAATACATTATTTAATATTTTTATAATAATGATGTGTACCCATGAGTACCAATAATATGTATTTGATATGTGTTTCAATACAGAATAACTCCTATTATCTAGTTTATAAAAAGATTTTATGAACTATGGTAAGATACTATATACTAATAATTACTAACTAAGATATTACCGAGGTTATTTTTTTAAAACATATAGTATGTAGTATGAAACTAAGAATTGTTAATGTATACTAAAATAGGTAATATAATATTTTAGAATTAATGTGATGTCGATTAAATTGGATACATAAATATATGATATTATTAAATCATGTTAAATATGTTTTCAGTAAAATAAAACAAGACTAGTAATAGTTGCATATTTTAGTGTAACTACACTAAAATTAGTACAATTATTTTTAAAAGATTAACAAAATATGTGTTTTTGATAATACCTATTATTTAAAGACATCATCAAATTACATTTACAAATTTAACCCTGCATAAGATATTATAACAGTCCAAATTTAAAATTACCATTTTATGTAGGTGATAAAATTGCTTTGATTGCCTGTTTATATATGTTTAATATATTACTATTATTAATTAAACATACTAAAAACTGGATATTATTATTTGATCATTAAACTTTGAAATGACCACCAAGATGTGTTTTTTAAATTTATTTCCATATTGAATTTTGATTTTTAAATCATTTGGCAACAGTAAACTGCAAACAAAACATTTTGTATTTAATTTAGGTTAATATACAATACGAATATGTTACATAGCGGCATCTAGTGAATGAAGAATCAAGGAAAAAAATACTGAAGGGTTGAAGCGCTACGGTGCCTGTGATGTGTAGTTGTGAATTTCACCCCTATGAAAATGCCTTTTATTTAACCCTCACAATCGCTAGCTGTACCAATTTCATATTCTGAATTTTAACATTTCCAAACTCACAGAAAGAATATAATTGCACACAATGATGTGACGAAGATTATAGTATAACGATAATCATTCTACATGCTATTGGCCGGAATGCATTTGAATCAATATCTTAGGAATAATCTTAAATATTATATAAACAAAATTACCAGATGCATTATAATAATACGAATACATACGAGTATTATGTATATTTTTTAATAGATTAGGTATCAAAGCAGGTATAAGTTTACGAGATGATTGAAGCATTTTAAAATAAATGGCTATTTTTAAATCATAACAATCATTAATTGTTGAAAAATTCACTATATAATCTTTAATATAGTACAAATGATCAAGTTGTAGAAACGTTTTTTCATATTTTTACTAGTATGTTTAGTCGTACAATGTAAAATGGTCAGATTATAACTTTGTTTACGTTTTATTGAAAGATTTTTTATCATACATAATATATTATACACATTTTTCTATTCACGATTGGAATTGTGATTGTATTAACATTTTTTTAAAAATAAAATATATGGGAGACTATACAATAAAAACAAAAATTACTGCAAGATTAGGTGACAACGACAAATTACAGATAAAATTCTTTTATTTTTAATATTATTATGTTATTATACAAAGCAAGTTTTATTAGTTATATTTACAGTTAAAGTAATAATATGACTACCTACGAAAAATATTACCACCGACATATTAAAACAAATTTTCGAACACACTTTGTGATTCTTCACGCAACGTTTAAAACGTAGAAGTGTGCAAGAATTATTTGTATGTTTCTTAAGATATCATCGAAATTGCCTCTTTGTACAAATGATTGTTGTAATAACCTCAAAAAAAGTTAAAAGCATTTATGTTAACTCGAATGAAATATTTTTAACGAATGGATAATAAATTGCCTAAATCTAACTGTTATGGTGATAAAAAAAAAAAAAAAAAAAACAATTATAACCGAGCTCGAAAATAATCATAATTTATAAATTTGTCGTCGTTGAGTGTGTTAATAATTGTTATTTAATTGCAACCATATTATTATAGTATCACCGTAAATCGTGATCGGAAGCGAAGTATCGCGTATATATTTTGGGCGGTTCATTGCAACCCGCACGTCGGATACAAAAGTGTAACGCGGCGTACCGATTAGGCAGTTTAACCTGCGTCGATGTGTCGAAACATCGATCGGCGGAACAGTGGTCTGGTTATCGGTGAATAATAAATATAATACGAACACTTGTATTTTGTTTTAATAATTATTACAACAACAAAAAATAAAAAATAAAAAATAGTAATAATAAAAGTAAAAAGGAGGGCGGTTTTATGTGATTTCCATTAGCCATAATTAACCGTTATCATTTTTATACCAATGTCACCCTCCACTAGAATTTGAGGAACGACGGAAAGAATTATTATGGTTTTCATTGTACAATACATAATAATAATATAATATACACACTTCGATCGTTCGTTAAAATAAAAAACTTGTTGATTTAATCGACTAAATAATAATAATTCAATTTAGATTGATTCTAATGAAACGGTGATGCCAGAAATTATTGGCATCTGTCAACGATTCGACCGTATTTTATTAACCACCGAGTAATTTAAACCAAAAGTCAGATGTCGATTCTTTAACGTTTTTTTAACACTAATTTTAGTTTCACTGCATCCATAATTGGATAAATATTATCTATTCTATAGTGTTTATTGGTAGGCGATAAATGCTATAATAATATGATCTTACAATATGTAATGGAATAAACCTATTTTTGGACTTTTGGACACGTTCTTTAACATGGACGAATTTTAAATATCTACAGATCACAAACATAGACAAAACGTATTTATTTCGTTAAAAATATATTTTTTATAAAAAGTCAACAATAATCATAATATTTTTTTAAAATGCCCTGTGCTTTATTATTCAAACGACCCAAAGATCTTTATAAAGAATATGTTTAACAATTATTTTATTTTACATATTATGCTAGATATCAATGATATATAGGTACTTAACTTGTTGATAGAGTCACTTCCAATGAATTGGCTCCTGTCTTAATTTAAAATCTTAAACTAAGTCGACAAGTCGTTTAGTTTTAGATGCTTAAAACATCTGACGTCCTTAGGAGTTATCTAATATCAATATCTAATTGGATGGCCAATGGAAGGACATGGTGATCTAGCCTTGTCTCATGTTTGCAAGCAAACCTTTGGATTTCGTCTGGTATTGAAGGCTATCACAGTGATAATAATATTAAACAAGTAAAATAGGAGGTAAATTTGTATATTTAGTATGATTACATGTTTTAAGTTTTAACTAACGATCCAAGAGAGTGTAATGAAGTTTAATACAACGAAACCTCTAATGACCGGAACTAGGTTACCGAAATTTTGTCCGCTATTCGGAGATCTTCATTATTCAGAGGTTTCTATTAAACGCGAATACAATTACATTAAACAATTTTTTTTTGTTTCATTTGAGTATAGGTACATTATATTTTATATCACAATATTATGTTAACTGAAGAAAATAAATTATCGTAACTCTTAAGAAATATGTGTTTCTGGGTATAAAATGTATACACATTGTCAAAATACAAAATAATACAATTTAATTTATTCTTTTGAGGGTTCTGTTACTGGACAGCCTTCTTCTCCATGTATTATATTATCATGTAAATATTCTCCATATCATTATAATATGGCCTACTTGCTTATTGAGTATACATATCCTACAGACTTCTCTATTTTAATAAAAAAAAAAATAATAATTTATTGTTCTATGTATTATTATTATTATTACTATTTTTATTGAGTATATATTCTTTTTTAGTCTAATATTCTTATATTGTATACAATATATATATATATATATATAATATATATATTCATACAATTTTAAAAGTAATTTTCTTAGTATTACCTATATAATATTATTATAGTGTATTAAATCGTATATTTTAAAGACATTTAAATCCACTCTTAATTCTTCTGTTTACAAAATATATAATATCTAAAACCGATATTTATAAAATGCCCCATAGCTATTCACAAGAGTTTTTTAAAATTATTTCACAGTATTTTGAATTTTTCTAACTTTTTGTTATTTGTTTCAACATAATAAAATAACTTTGACTTTATTGTATTAATTCAATTATTAGGCGTATTAATGTACCTTAAAAAATAATTTTTACTATATAGGTACCTACCTTAAGTCATTTAAATCTACCGAATATGATAAAAATTATAATTATTTAAATGTTACAATAGATTTTAATATAAATGATTGATAGGGCATGAGGCACAATATGTATATTATATATATATTATTATATTACTATATTATTACATTATAACTTATTAGGCGCTTATAAGTACCTACTTTAACCATCTGCTATTTAATGGTCATTCGAAAACAATAAGATCAAAATCCATAATATTAAAACTGTACTAAAATGAATAATAAACACTGTATTGTTTTATCACTCTACACTCTACAGCTAGTACCGATCTATCTAGTATTATTGTCATTAATCAGAATAAAAAAATAAAAAGTGTAAACGCTATTGAAACAGATAAGTATGTAATATGGTATGATCCATTTTATTGAAGCCTATCAGTCAATTTTAATTGTAATATTTTAATTTAAAAAAAATAAATGTTTTTGTAAAACTATCATATAGTTTGAAGTACCTACCTACATATTATAGGTATTTATAAAATATAAGAACAATTTTTGCTTCTTACTTATCGTTCTTATTTCTTAGGGGTATCAATTTTTATATGATAATCTTTATTTTTATATAGTTTTAATTAATCACTATGATAGAATATGGTTAGAATATGATTTTTTTTTTTTTTTAAAGTAAAAGTTTTACAAGTATAATAAAAATTGTATAAAAACATTTTTTTTTCATAAAATTCTCAAAATACAACTGATAAATTTAGTTTAATCATAGTTAAATAAATCACGATTCACGACGTATAGTATTATGATATTGTAATATATTGAAGTTATAATAATACAAGCGATTATATTAAATTATAATGATCGACTCTATATATATCATGTACCTACTGATTACACATATCAGTTAGGACAGAGGTGCTGCAATTGCAGTTCTTCATAGCTGATAGTATTATTTATAATAAATTGTAAAAATTAATTTGTACTTATTTATGTATATTAATTATATAGTAAACGGTTCGGAGGCTGAAACAAAATAAATTATAATATTATAGCTACGTGCTATTTGTGTTGAAAAAAAAATCGTTATATTACTTCTATACTTATGAGGGACGGCCAAAAAATCCTGTACACTTTACAGGATGACCATCACGAGGTCCTCGTGATACATATATTTTATATTAACGTGGTATAATATGGGTCGTCGACCTCTATGGGCGATTATTTTTGCACGTTAATGTCACGTGCGAACGCTTAAACGCAGCGGATGCGTCTCGGTCGACCCGGCGCGTGCCATTATACGTCGTGTAATATTATGCGTGGGTATTTTACTACGAGGGACGTAGGACGGGTTCTAGTTCGGTCAAAAACGGGTCCGGTACCAAAACGGTACTTCGTCGCGCGAGGAGTGTTGCAGTCCTGCAGCACAAAGGACCCATTGAATTCTACGGACACATAATATAGTTAAAATATCATAAACGTATACATATAATGGAGAGACGGACAGAGACAGATAGACAGAATCAGAGAGAGAAACAGAGAGAGAGAGAGAGGAAGAACATCAGACACACGCCCGAGAATATCCCCTGAAACCCGTTTCCGACGTTGTGCGACTGATAAAATATTATGTAGGTACATAATACATAATAATAATAATATGCATATTGATAACGATAATATAATATTATGCATATTGTTGATAGGTATATTATTATAATATCGTATTGATTGTAGTACGTAGGTAAAGGTACTCGAGGCCTCTTTGGTTTCCGACGTATATATTATGGCTTTACGGGGGTATTGTATAATACTGCAGTCGACCGGATTATTACCTGCAAAACGCTTATAAACGGTAAAATGTATGAAGGGTGGTTTGGTAAATACATACATATCTGTCATACACAATTATATCAGTCGTCCCAGATAGAAGGAATGCTATACGTAGGTACAAGTTTCATATCATAATGTGTGAATATAAGATTGAAGCTTGGGAAAGCTTTCTAAGACAATAACCGTATCGAGTATTCCGATCCATAATAATATGCCTAACTATTGATTATGCCAAAAAAAAGCAGCTCCATAATGCAGGTTATACATAAACATAACCAATGACTACCTGCACAAGTACCTATATGTATAATATGCGCATTCAACAATGAATAACATATTGCTTCTATCATTTATAAAAAAAACTCATCGCGGATTACAAATCACTCAAATCTAACTTAACCTATAGTCAATGTAGCCTTTAAACAAATTCCAAAGAAAATGGTCTAGAACCTACAGTCACCCCAAAAAGGCGGTCCCAACAAGTTACTATATTATACTTTACACGCGATTATATTTGATAATTGTACTACAAATTCAGAGGAAGTCAAAAGTTTGATTAAAAAAAATTGGAAAAATTGTTTTCAAGTAAATTTTACATGAAATTATTATCAGTTTTATGAAATGTTATCGCCAACTATCGATGAACAAAATATGTGTATTTTTTGTATTTTGTTAGTATTAGGTATAATGACCGTTTGCAATTCCCTTAACTATTCAAGTTTAAAATAAATAGTGCATTTTCAATAAAATAAAGAAAGAATTGTACCAACACAGCAAATATTAATCGCAATACACATGCTATATTTACTATTCACATATATAGTATAATATAGTTAATAATATGAATGTCATTGGTTGGTGTACACATTATTATTTCGTTTAAAATGTATATATACCTATTATATCCTATATGTGATTACACTGATAGTTGATATCGAATATAATATACATTATATTCATATATTAATGTCTATAATGTGTTTGGTATAGATGAGACTATTTAAATATAATTTCTTTTAAACAAAGAGTGTTTTATTATTTTTTACAGATTTCTAAAAAAATCACGGGTAAAATGTTATTTTTTTCCGTTTAGGGTGCGGTCGTACTTTATTGCGCAAGAGCCACGCTATGTTTAATGTATCTATGTAGTATAATATACATTAAAGTATAATACAGTATTATCGAGATTAATGTGCAACAATAGAGAATTAATAAGTGATCATAAAATATATAGTTATCGTACTTATTCTATAAATTTATTCCAAAATGAGAGTTATCGATATTCAGTGTAAAAATGGGTTTTTTTTTAGTATAAACTATTTTAATATACCTATTCTAAAACCAGTTATGTAGATAAAAAATACTAATTTAACTAAAATAATGAAAAAACATAAAAATTGATTTGTCTCGTTTTTACACAAAATTATAGACCGATTTAATTATTTAAAATATAAACACTATATTTAGGTATCAAATACACAAAATTAAACAGTTAAACATAATATATAACGAAAATGAGAATACCTAGGTTTATGAGGATTTACGATTAAAAAAACTAAAAATGTAATAAACTAAATGTAAAAAGTAGAACTGTAAATAATATGAAATAATTAATTGGATTCATATTGTATTGTTAGTTTAAATAATACGCAACAGCGAATAAATTGCGATGGATTTTAAAAACTGTGTAAATTGTATAATACAGAATACAATGTTTATTTTCTAATTTCTACTATGACTTTTATCATCTATTTTTGATATTATTTCTGACGTTTTAAATAACAGATTGAATCATAAAAAAAAATTTATAAGCATTTACGATCAAAACATAGATTTATCCAAACAAATATGTATGTATGTGTACCTCAAATAAAATTTGAATTCACTCTATGAAAATGTGTACTTGACAAATGTCACGAGTAATTAGGAAACTAATGGAGATCTAATCTGATTAAAAAATATGTATATTAACAACGGGTAGCAGTAGCTAATGACAATTAAAAAAGGGTGATTGATTTATAACATTTATTAAGCACAGTTGCCTATAGCTAAATATTTCAATACCTTTACTGTTTAGCACTTAAGGTTGCTTTTCTTAAAATTAAATACACAAATATATTTTTGTACATGCAATAATAATTCCATACGTTAAATTATTGCAAAAAATAATAGTAAATTAGTAGGTACAACTATCAAAAAATAACGTCCATCAAATTGTTTATATTTTCCCAATTAAATGGTATAAAAATGGTTGTATGGACAAATGTTTTATAAATGTTTTGTAGTTCTAAATGCAAATAAGGTATTTGAAGTATCTACTATTATACATTTGAATCGTTTCTTTACGGATTGATAAACAATTTACTAAAATATAAGATAGATGTCATAGGGTAGAAAAGTTTTGACTTGCATGTTATTTGGTTGTATGAATTTGTTTTTTATAGTTTATAACTATATTACTATATAAAATATATATTTAGAAAACCAGGAACTAAATTTTAATAATATTATTTTATGGAATTACAATTCTAATTTGGTTTAATTGTAATATATTATATTATTGTAACCAGGGTTTAAAGAATATTATGATACATTCATTATATTTTTAATGCAAAATTGTCTTTTGCTATTGGCTAATAGTAATTCCAAATCATGTGCTTTAGTATTTATATTATGTATTTTAGGTCATATACGCAGTGTGTTTAATATGATTCGTGATATACTAGTTTACTCTTATAAATTATAATGTTATTCTATATAAATTATCAGAGTTACGCTCAAATGCAATTCTCACAATACGTGCGCGTATTTCCAGAAAATAATGTGCAACTTAAAACTGTACAAAGGCTCGAAACAAAAACTAGTGTTTTATTTTTGTTGTTTTTATCATAACTCATGATATAAATCCTAGTCCGAGAATGAAATAATTAAACAAAAGAGAAACTATCATACTGCATGCTTGTATACAGAAAAGTGAATAATAATTATTTAAAAAATTAAATGTGAACGCGCCATTGTTTCAAAGGTAAAATATTATACTAACTTTGGAAATGGTGTACTGATCTGCGTAGTTGTTATAGTTGTAGTAGGCAACTTTTTTTTACCATTAAAACTGAACTGCTGGGAGTTCAAAAGAGGAGTCGAAAAAAAATGCGAAACTCAGTTTCAAAAATGACCTTTTTTTAAATAAAACACAAGTTTAAAAATAAAATAAAATAATCAGTGATGTTATAAGTAAGTTATAATGTATTGTTTAGTGATGGACGGTGGTAACAATTGCTTATAAAACTATATTTGCAGAAGCCAAAAAATAACGATTATAGTTCACGAATCACGTGGAACAGAATAATATGATTTAAATATTTTCTAAAAGTAGTATGATAAGTGATATTACTACAGACCGATTAACTCAATTTACAAAATTGAGTGTACGGATATTTATCCACGTTTTGTTTTTGGCAGCATCCCTTAAAAATTTGCATAAAACGGCTGCTTAGACATACTTGCATGACAATTGTGTTCGATAAATAGTAATTAAAAATTCCTTGACACTACCACACTTAATGAATCACTCAATGTATATACCTACGTCCTACATGTATGTAAATATTTTCAATGTTGACTGTCGTTGTCGAATGTACTCGTATGTATAGTATATTGTGTCTATTTTAGGTTTTACCTTAAAATACAAACAATAAATTATCTACTTCATTTACAGTTCATGAATTTTAATATTATATTTTGACAAGATATTATGTATAAATTATAGGAATAAACTAGAAGATAATACATTCAATAAATGAATAAAATGATTAGATATTATTATAAAATTCGAACGGCACTTGTTTTTTAAATAAAGAATTAATTTAATATTTTACTCGGACAAAGCCTTTAATACGTAAGTACGGTTAACAATACTAATGTTTAGAATATATTATATGAATATTATAAAACTTACTATTTACTTACCTACTTAAATTCAATAAAATACGATAAACATTAAAAGTAGGATTCATGTTAGCGTTCGACATCACACGTCTTAAAGACTCGTTGGCCATTAATTGGTGGTAGCATGTGGAATATAAAAAAAAAACCATTATTATGAACTTGGACGAACGCTGAGGTACATTAACATATCAGAAATATAAAGGTTGCAGATCGTTCAATTTTACCAATTAAAAATCCGTCAAAGATCCATTTTGGTATTAACAGTCCTCCTATGCTCAGCCAATGAAAATAAGCCATAAGTATATTAAGGACTGGGACATAACCATGTGCGCAAGAAATTTTAAGTACCTATGTATAGGCAACTAGCAAAATGCTTAAACTTTGGCTGAACTTTTTCAAGCTGCCTTAAGTCAGCAATATTTAGATCCCAGACAAGAACACCATATTCAAGAATAAGGAGGTGGTTACAAATGAATACAAATGATATTACATAATTTTACATTAAGTGTAATATATATATTATAGTAATTGGTGAAGCCAATGTAATTCACCTGGAAAGAAGGGAAAAATAAGATTTAACGTTATATATAGGTACACATACTTACAGCCTACAGGGTCAAAATACATGTTGAAATATGTCAAATTATAAATACAGTTAGATATAAGATACTTCAGTTAATACATAATACACCTAAATATTATAAAGGTTCATGTATAATTTTGAAAAAATAATTATTTAGTATTTTAGTATTTTTACGATAGTTCAACGCTTTTTAAATAATTATTTTTTAACCGTAAAAGAAGGTATTTTATTTATGTTAGATATTAGTAACTATACAATCAAATTAATACGTAGGTAATACGAGTATAATATGATTTTCATTTTTCGTATAAACGATTCCATCTAGTGTATATTTTTGATTTAAGCTATCATATACTCGATTCGAAAAACGATTAGTTACAGTTAATATATAGTTACCTATTATTTTTTTCTTTATTTGGATTTTTACAGGCCTTTCAAGCCCATTACCGCAACAACCTATAACAGTGAAATATATTATATAAATATTAAATATATACAAAACTCTTGTTAAATGCAATTCATTGGCAGTAGAAACATAATATTATATACTAGGAATATTATTTTATCTATGGGTTCTACTCCTTATCCATTATTATATTCTAATATGTAAGGAATACATTTTTCAGTAATAATATCTTACGTAACTGATATTATTAATCTTAACTTTTGTGTTTGTTAACGGGACATTAATCGTTCCATATAGATAGGTAAACATTACGAAATATAAATAAAATTGATTTCATAACATTTTATACATCAATATAGGTACTTGAATGTGAGATAAATCATACCGTATCCTTGTAAAACGATACACTACCTAGGGATTCTATAGGACGTATATTTATTTTATCGACACAAAAAAATTAAACGAGTGTACAATCGTTATCGAATTAACCACTTTGTATAACCATTAATAAATAGTTATGTAAATGTAGGAATTGAATATAATATATTATGTGGTATAATAGTTATGGTAAATAAGTATATAGGTATATTTTAAGTAGGAGTAGTAGATGCTTTGCATATACAAATACCTACGATTTACAATGTACGTGTGAAACGAACGTAATTCGCAAGCTGTAGTTTTGTCACCGGCAGCAAGCGGTGTTAAAATTTTAAAGTAATAATAATAATAATAATAATACGAATATAACATTATACGGTACAGTAAATTATATGATATTCGTCGCGTCGGGCGGTTGATGAGGGAGGGGGGAGGATCGACGGCGGCGACAGGGTGTTAAAAAAAAAAATAATAATAAAAAAAAACTTTTTAGGGATTTGAAATTGAATATCCGGTCGTCGCCACAGCCACCGCCACCGCCGTATTTAATCCATCATTTATGCGACGGCAAACGGCATACGTTTAAGTGTCGATATGTCCCCATCATCGAGTAATTTTTTCTCTCTCTCTCTCTCTCTCTCTCTTTCTCTCGCTCGCTCTTTCTCTCTACTTTTTTTTCACCCCCACACCTCCTCACCCCACGACGATAACGTCGACGGTCCTTCGGGGGCAATGGCTGCTGCCACCGCTGTTGTTGGCCGCCGCCGCCACGCAGTTATATACGAGCCTTTCGTCGAGCAAAATGGCCGACCGCCTCTTGCACGCACGCACGCACAAAAGCGAACGCACACTGCACAGCTAGTACGCCTCTCTGCCACCACCCATACACGTCAACATCAGCGGCAGCAGAATTTTTCCCCTACTTTTATTTTTTTATTGACGCCTTTTTCGCTTGCGCTCTACAAGCCAATTGTTTCCCTACATATAATTATTATAACATATATATATATATATAGTCACCACCGTCGCCACACTATACCACCTAGATGGGTATATAATATATATATCTACATTCAACGTATATATTATGTACAGAGTTTCTGGTCTCCGGGTATAAAGATATTTGCCATTAAAAATTCTATACGATTATTATAATATATACATATATATAGGTATAGGTGTACTACACGTAGCCTGCTGTAGCACCACTATGCCAGACGACACAACCGTAGTCGAATTGCGTATTCACCTCTTTTTTTTCATTTTACCGTCGCCCCTTATATACGCGTAGATGTACCTGCACCACTTTATCTATATGTAAATGCGAGTGTGCAATAAGCCCATGTGCTGCAGAAATGTGTGTGTGTGAAAATATGGTAATTCACGCTGTAATAGCGGCACACACGGTGTGTGTGTGTGTGTGTGTACGTCTATATATGTATATACTGCGAGTTGTGTAAATGAACTCGAAAAAAAAAATCGTATACGACGCACATATGTACGTACTATATGTACATATGTATATATTATATTATATATGTGTGAGCGCGCGCACGCGTTTAATAATTGTCTGCAAAAACCTTGCGGGTCCATCGAGTGCGGAAATATTACTCTGCAGTTTTAATAACTACCACGTCATCAATACACAGTGAAAAAATAAATAAATCATCAGTCTCGGGTTAGGGGATGGGAAGGGGGAGTTGAGTACCAAGTGGGAGAGAACATGGTATTTTTATTTTATTTATTTGTGTTATATATTAAAAAAAAAAAAATTATGAATCGTAATATTGCATTAAAATAAAAACAAAATTTGACTGTCGACGAAAATACATCTTAACCAAATTTTATACTCCAACTTAAAAAAACACGGAAAAGTTATAAAAAGCTTAATCGCGTAATATATACTTGTAAGACACTCATTATTTCAGGAGACACTAACGGTTTTTAACATATTTATTTTATACAATTTAAATTTGTATCAATAAACCAACATATTGAAAACAAATTATATTTTTATCGTTATTTTTTAAACTTTTTACTCTATATAAATGACAATAACATACGTTTTTTATTTCATATCTGAATCAAAATTTCGACCTATAAAAATCAAAAAAATTCTATAAATTCATGTTAATTATTGTGTATTGATAAATTTCAAATGTACGTATAATATATATATATATATATATATATAGTAAAAACTGTATAAGTAATAGTTATAAATTAAGACAAACCTACAATTTTTTTTTTATTTAAACTTATATAAACTGATTTAATTAACCTATACCTAGTGCTTCGTTATATATTATGTGAACCAAGTTAAGATCTATTAGAATTGACATAGAAGAGTTAGTTAACTTCATTAGTCATTTGAAATAAAATGTCTCTAGATAACTGCATATATATGCTATACAATATAGAAGAATTGATGTACTCATTTAAATAAACTTACAAACGAAAAATAAGTACGAAATACAATAACAATTGTTCAATAAATCAAAATATCATAAATATCTCAAGTATATATTATTATAATAGTAATAATAATAATAATTTTTTATTATTAAAAAGTACGTGCTGGCAGCCTGGAAATGGTTACATAATAATGACATCCGGCATTATTATTTATACACAATATATAGTTTAAGATATTAATAATACAAGTATAAAGTTCATAAGATAATATTTTTAATTTACAAATAAAAAGAAAGTTAGATTTACATTGACAATCCACATTATACTTCGAAGAGACTATAATCAGCAGCGTAGTACGTGTTACTATATATAGGAACATAGAACGGATAGTTACTTTTTGAGAGGAAAAAGATGGAACTTGGAAATTAATGTAACTAAGAAGATTTAGGGAATATTCAATGTATATTTAGGATTTAGTAAATTGTACCTGAAAGTAGTTTATTAAGAAAATCTAAATTCACTTGCACTCTTCTATCAGCTAACGATGACAGATGCAATGAAGTAAGGACTGGGAGTAATCATAGATAGGTGATTAATTTTTAGAATATACACATCACAATATAAGAATTTACTCCTAGGATGCTTTTAGAGATATTAACTATGATAACCTCTATGCGAATCACACAATATAGGAGTATATTTCAAAACGGAGTATACGAACGCACAGTATATAAAGAGTTAATAGACGCAACTAATTTGGACATAGCACAAACATATTTTATAAAACATGTAATTGTCAACGCCTTACAACAAAATGATTCAATATGTGTACATACAATGTCAATTTTATACAACAAAATTGTGGCTAAATAGGACCGTATTCCCTGCACATGCAAGATGGATCCACCGATTTTGTAATCAAAGATAATCTGAAAACGAGATCTATAAAACAACTTAGAACGGCATTTTTGAATGTTTAGAAGATTTATTATACTATAACTTTCTATAGTGAACATATAGAATGAATATTTATATATATATTATATTAATGTATGTTCACTATATAATATGGGGCAATGCGCGCGGGTATGTCGGATTTACGATAAACATTTCAAGTAAAATTATATAATACACAGCTTTATCTATACCTACCCATATGAGCAGCGCACTTGAATAGAATCCATAGAAACTGTGTTCTAAAGTCGTGATGGGTATTATATAACATACACACACACACACATAAATCCCTATGTTGAAGGATATAACCGATTTGCTTTAGGTTGCTTCCCGTTAAACATACTTCTAATCCACGTCCATATAACCTCAATACATTGTATGTATACCGCGAAATATAGGTGTTGATGGTAGATGATGGTGAGGGGGTCTGGTACATATAGGTAGGTATACTGTTGTAGTGTACGTGCGCTTACTAATTATACATGGCTTGTCGTTCAAAAGCGTACAAATTGTAGGGCGATGCACCGACGTTTTATATACATATTATGTATTTATGTGTGTGGGTGCATAGGTATATAATACGTGTATGGGGATGTGTATAGGAACGCGTAGCTGAAACTCAATCAAGAAGTCAATTTAAAATCAAGTACCAAACCTACAATAAATATTGACGGGCTTAATATTGCTGCTGCAGCGTCTACTAGTAGCAAAATATGAGCGCTGCAGGTAAATTGCGTTAGGTGTAAATAAAAAATGAGAAAAAAAATTGTTAATTTGAAAATATGATGCGTATGTTCTATATATAGCAGGCTATATTCTGAATGAAAATATATAAATGGTATGTTTATCTTATAACCGTTTAAATCAGATTGAACTACCTACGAGCGTGTGACGTGATATTATGTGTATTATATATTTGTCAATTGGATAAAAGTGTGACGTAACGTTTGACTGTGGTTGTTTAAATCACACTCCATAATTGCATCTATTATATAAAGAATAAATACTTTTAGCTGCAAACGAACAGTGAATAAGAAAGGAAAATATATCAGAGGTAAACAAATAAAATAATGTATATTATTTTAATGATATACCTATTATATACGCATAGTCACGAAACCTTCTGTATATAACTATAAAATAATATAAAATTGTAGTAGGTAACAAATGTTTTTAATTGTTAATATTTTTAAATAATAACGAGCAAATGTACATTCATTAATTTAGCATGTTCAAGTTAAAATTAGTACCTAAATACATTTATTTTAATTGTAGCTTTTATTTATTTATTTTTTAACATTAGCAGCAGTAGCCAAGGTGAACTTATATATAGATATATTTGAAACGGATTATCGAACATTTAGGATTTTTAAAATATAAATATGAAAGCTTAAAGTAATATTGTGTTTAACAAAAGTAAAAATCTAGATTTTATTAATAATATTACTAAATATGTCTATACATATAATATATTAATATATTTATTATTATTAAAGTTAACAATAATACCTCTTAAAAAATATTATAATTACAGGTATTGTACCTACATATTATGTAGTATCGCTTATTCATAAATTGTTATTGTGAAGACAGAGGTACTGCAAATAAGGATTTATAACAGAAATATAGCATATCTAAACCTTTGGGTAAACAAGTAAACCTATAAATAATATATTTATTACAAATATCCATGACGAGAATTATTATTAAACTCATCACCTTCACGCGTGTTTTAAAATGATTTCCAATAAATAGTATATCGAATATTATATCCCTCGAACAAATACAAAAACTTGAATCAAATATTTATAAAGGCATTATAAAAGTATATGACATAATTGGTTCGAATAAAATCCTTATATTAATATTATAAATCCTTGATCGCGATAAAATAAAAGGTTAAATGTATATTATTTAGTAGGTACCATAAAGTATGTGGTATTATATATTTATATCAGATAAAAACTCAAATGTTTTACATTATATAGAACAACGATTAAAATTTCAACCAGGAACCCGATTAAAATTTGTCACGATCTCAAACGTGGTCAGGACACTGATGTTTAGCAACGGCTCTTTTTGAAATATATACTAGTATATTATACCATTATAGTGTATAGGTATATATAACTATAATATAGCAATATAGCATATACTTTATACTCAATAGTCAATAATATGTATGAGATAATTTTTTTTTATAGATATTTATAGATAATGAAAAAACTTTATATATCCAGATAGAAATGAGATGGTTTTTTTTACATCTTATTTTTAAAACATAATAATATATATTTCTTGTTATTTAAAAATTATCAATACTAAAATTAGTTTAGTTTAAATCACTAATAATTATTTACAGATGTTAACTAGTTTAAAATAGCATGCACATTTTTCTAAAAAGATGTCTACAATATTTATATCTTAGATATCAGTATACACCAACTTTGAATGTAATATTATCTAGAAAATTCTATCCAACTAAATGTAGGTACTTATTGCACGCAGTACTGAATATCTATTAACTGTTATTAACAAACTATAGGTACTGCGCGTTTTGACCGTTGCAATTTGCTGCGATGTGTACGGCTATATTTGTCGCAATTTTTGTGCGAACTCTCCCCCAACGCATATTATACGCAGGTAGAAGCAATAATAATAATAATAATATGTATACAATAATAATATAATACGTAATATTATTTAGATGGCGAGTCGCAACAAAAGGCGTCTATCCGAGGCGTCTCCGCGACGCTCTCACCGCCCCCGACCCCTTGAAACATAATTTTATACACACACACACACACACACACACACACACACATAGTATTATAATTTATAAATGCACGCATTATACACATACGTTCTATTCACCCAGCTCTCACCTACACGCACTCCCACGCTGGTTATACACGTACCCACACCTACAATATTTTATGTACACGTATGACCATAATACATAAAAACCGGCTCTACGTTTCGTGGGAAGAAGTATTACCAGCTCATCGTACGCGCCTGCGAGTCTCCCCCGCAACTGGTCCACGTCTTTTGCGCACAATACCTATCCACGCATAAATTAAAAGAAACAAAACCCAAACCCTGTGAACCAACACACGTGATTGTACCTTTACTAACTGCGGCTATCTATTACTCACCTTAATACATAATTTTAATATTATCATCGTCATCCTTTCATTCGCCTACGCGACAACATCGTTAACGCACGCAAACTTCGTCTTCGTCGTCTCCGTCAGTTCTCCAATTACTTCCGTTCTCGATGTTATGATTAGTATATACTTACATCTAATACCGTCTATCGCCGTAATAATATTAACACGCTTATCACAGTATGCCGGTACAACGTCGTCGTAATGTCGTGTATGATATAAAAGTTGCGCCGAAATCTTTTTATAATATAACGTCATTTCCGTCTTTAGCAGAGGTGAGTGAAATATAATATATATTATTACAATATAGTAAGTATAAGTACATTCCGACCAAAATCGATAACCTACCGATTAATAATAAATCAAGTTAAGCAGATGATATAAATTGTACAATTTTCGAAATCATCATTATTTTTCAGAATAAACCTTTAAAAAGTAAATATTACTGTTTGACTGTACTGTAATATCTGATCAATTTAACCGCGAGAAGATCATATTAAAAACAATCGAATACACAAATCGATAATTTAATAGGTAATAATAATTAAGTATAATGTACACCAATAGTTTTATCCCTCCAAAACCTATTACAAAAAATAACAATACGACCCGTCCTGATACACCGGCTACCTAAATAGTACAATATTATATGCAGTTAAGTCCCGCGGCCGATTCCGGGGGGTTCTCCAGCTCAAACCAGTTGGCGGGACGGCACGCGTTCACCTCTGACTCGTGGCCCGAGCAACGTATAACACGCGTATATTATATATTTATATTGTAATATTATCGTGTGCGCGGGTCGTCCGGTTCGTACCCTCTCGGACCTCGGAGTCCGGTTTTTCACAATGCTGCTGCACCGTTGACGGTGTCTTGTTTTCATAATTTGAGTGCAGGACTCCAATATTAAATGTTCTCTTAATATTATTCTAAAGACATGTCGTCATTATCACCGTACAGCATCGTATAGTTATAGTTCAAAAGTACGGTTCTGAAACTAAAGTATGCGTACTTAAACCACTTATCAGTATACAGAGATTCTAAAGGTGGTAAGCAAGCAGACACGACTACACTTAATTATACTAGCATAATCTTTTTTCTCACTTTAGAAAAAATTAAGCTGATGGTGAAAAAAAATAAATTTCTGGATATAAGCAAAAAAAAATTCACACAAATGTACGCTTATATTAAAAAGAAGTATGAATGTACGATGAACCACAACTTTTTCTTTCTTGTTTCAACCATATGCACAATCCTTCTCATTAAACTATAAGACTTTGGACTTATGATTTATGAAGAAAAATTTAATCAAATACCTTATACTTGTTTATTTGTACCTATTTTATATAATCAATACGACGAATAATTTAACATTTTTTTTTTTCATAAAAATGAATAAAGATTCTTTTAAAACTGAAAGTAGTTGTGGCTATGTATATATGTACATTGTAGATGTGAGGTTGTTAAGGTTTTAGTTAGATTTTCATGATAGTATTATACCAAAAGATGGTCTCAAACAAAAGTATGAACTCAGAACTATGCCTTACATATACAATATTACTGCATTAGGAATATTTCAATATCCATACTTTTTTAATTTTTATTCTTCAAATATAATATATGTGTAGGTAATAGGTATGTGTGTATTATATGTTCTCATATAGGTACGTTTATAAATAATTTGTTGAACTGTTCGACGTTTTCTTTCTAAGCATATTATTTTTAATTTCAGGAATTAAATCTATTATTAAATGACACACAAATGAATATTTAAAGAACGTATTTTCACAATGGCACTAAATCAATATATTCCGGTAAGTCTTAATAATTTGTATAACTACTTAATAGAATTTTAAACATGGAAATATGTTTCGATTAATTGTAATGTATTAAAAGCATGAAAGATTTTATTATGCGTCGTTCGTGATAAATTATATATAAATAACTTGTTTTTAGTAATCAAATATTAAAAGTATTATGAAGTAGGTATAATAAAACGTAAACGGTTATTAAATTTATTTATTTTTTTTTAAGTACTAAATTACAATGGCTCAATCACTGATAAAATATGGGTGATTTATTATTCCAAAAACATACAGAAACATCGTGTGGAATATTCATTAAGCATTATTTAGAACAAACAAGTATCGTGTTCCGTATCGAATAATTTTAGGACATTCGAGTTGATGATAAAATACATCATCAAATTCATTATGCAAAACCAAATAAAATAATTAATAACTTAAAGGTACCTACTTATATTATATATATTAAAAAAAACTTAAAAATTATATCGAAAATGGAAATTATAAATACGTTAACATATTATATTGTTGTGATAGTGTTAAATCTTAAATGATCTATCAATATAAATACTACATATTATACTTTTTATTTAGAACATCGTTGATAATTTATCTCTATGTAGGTATCTATATTAATTAAATATGGACGAGTTTTCGTACAACTCCTGTATCCCAAATCTCAATTTTTTAACTGTCATCATATGACCAATATTATACCATATTATAAAATATAATATATAGGTACCTCACGATTCTCCATATAAATATTGGTTAAGTTATTTTTATAATATGGAATGTGCAATGGTTGGTGTACAATATTATAATAATATTATACTATAATATAGCACTATAACTATGTCTTTCTATCTACGCCAATCTTAAAAATTGGAAATATATACATTATACATCTGCAGCTAAAAGTAACGGCTGAGACAAGTGACAAAACGAAATTAATTCCAGGATGTTGTTAATCGCATACGTATATATACATTGTATAAATGGAGGGATGAATTTATACTGCAGCAGGCCAAAAACGTAATTATTTATAATGGGGGTTTTTCGACGTGTTTCGTTATATTGTGCAGCTTATTCCGGATTTCTGAGAGGAATAAATAACGGGCGGTGGCTCGGAGGTTTTTCCGGTTGAATAATGTGTCTCGCCTAGTTTTGCCGCGAGTTGAATTAGAGACGCATAAAGAAACGGCAGGACGTTTTTGTTGGACAATAATTCTACCGGGGCCGACGAGCTTTTACCCGGGGTTTCTCGCAATAAATTAAACGGAAGTGAGCAGAAAAAAAAACCGCTCGGGGCAGAAAAAAATCGCATATTAAAAAATCCTGCTTACTGTAGCGTTACGTTAATGACTGTCGGGTTGAAATTCTTGCGCACAAGTGGCGAGTAGGGAGGAGTGGACCCTTTTTTTCTGCTAACGGGGCAGGGTCGACTGTGCAAACATTACGGCGTTATCTTCTGGTCCGGGCAAAAATAAATCGCTTTGGACTGGACCGAAAAAAAACGAAAACGAAACGAAAAAGGGTAGGGAAAAAAAGCCCTTAGTTTAGCGATCCTTTGGAGAGGGACCTCGGTCGACGTAGAGGAAGGGGAGGGGGGAAAGGTAGGAGTGTGGTGGTATTACGCCCCTGTCCCTTAACAACACAAGGGTAGTTTTTAGGGTAAAGCCGCCGTGGCGTCCGCCATCTTTTAGTCGATAACGCGGGTTGCCTGCCGGAGCTGTCTGCGCAAACTCGCGGAAAACGCTTGCGAAAAAAAAGTTTTCCTGGCAGCGAAGAAGTATGATGCCACCCCGCCGACCTCTCCGGTGTGTGTATTTTTATAATATAAATGTATAATGTAGCCGTATAGTGCGCGTGTACGGTGAAATTCACCGAGTCTTATATTACAATATCACAACAGCCGGGGTCGTGGGTTGTAATAATATTTTATGCACATTTGGTCCTTAGAGGGTTTTTTTACTATATATAATATTCTGTATATTATATGTGTATCGTGTATATATTATATGAAGTATATATGTGCGTGTTTTCATTGCGCTTGATAATAATTGCGATTATGATAATGTCTGCGTCCGTCGCATTTCCCTATATTACGAAGGTATATGCATATACATTATACACATGCATATCGTTCTCTATCTTTTTCTCTTTTTCCTCTCTCTCTCGCGCTCTCTCTTTCTCTCTCTCTCTCTCTCTCTCTATATATATATATATTTAAATATATAAATACATAAATATGTGCATGCATATACCATTTCCCGTACTCAAAACACCCTGGATTATATTATCTGGCCAGCAGCAAAATGAAAATATACCCATCACGTTTACGCACAAGCTGGATCGAGAGCCCTTAAAAATATGCTAAAATCGTTTAAAAACGGCCTCGTGGATTTAAGAGGGTCAGCCCACGTATTATACATGCATACATATGATTTATATAACATAGATATGTATATTATACATTTATACAGATGGAATATCTACGGATAGAAATAATGCCTCAGAGTGAGTATCCAATGCTGAATAATGGTCATGAAATCTCTGATGAACATCAATACTATATTTTAATATAACCGTCCTATAAATTTTAATTTAATAAACAAAAATACTCAACAATAATACACCTATATCATAGATATAATTTGAAATAATTCAAATAATGAGTTTTTAATAATATAAAAGATAAATATGCATATAATACTTATATATGTAGATGTTATTCTTATAAGTGTTATAACTGAAATAACTCGAGTAGTTAGGTCCTTTCTAATTACAACTCACTTCAAGATCTCAAAATAAAATATAACGTATCATAAATGTATAAGTAACAAGACAAAAAAAATAGTTCAATACCTGATCTTGGCTAAATTGTTACAAAAACGATAGTAATTTTAAATAATAATAATTATTAATATTATTTAGTATTGTGTTTTATTTTATTTTTATATAGTTTATCAATAAATTCAGTTTTAATTACCTTTTTTTTTTATTTTTTTTTCGTGGTATCGAGGACCAGAGGGGGAACCGCGTTAGCATTACTTCCCCTCAGTTTTAATTACCTATTAGAAACTTATATCGAACAATTAATATTGTATCAGGTAAATAATTATCTCCAATAAATAGTAATATTCTTAGTAGGTTTCAAATAATAATTTTGAGTCGGAATTGAATATGAATGTCCTTGCATAACCAATATTCTTATAAACAATAATTATATATTTATATTGTATATCGATAAAAATATTCAATAATATATGAATTTTTTAAATAATATATGTACTATTAAGTAGCAATATTTTAATAATTGTTATATTGTATACGCAATCACATTGATAATGTATAGGGACACAATAAATTATATTTAGTATGATATTGTATCTCAATCGTATAACAAACTAATCTATATAGTGAAACTTCCATATTAAGTCTCATGGAGCATGAAAAAATTCATATTGTAAGGAATTCCGTTAAATAGAATTGAATAAATTTGATTCTAATTTGGTTTGGTTCTCAAAAATATTTCGTTAAACAGAACATTTTGTTAAATGGAAGTTTCACTATATTATTAAGATGTATTAATCTTGTAGGCAGAATATCTGGTATTTGGGTCAATAAATCATTTGAAAAATGATTAGTCAAATGTCATACATAATGAGATTTATTATAAATATAAATAGATATAGGTACCTAATATTGTTATGCTAATTTGTTTAATGGAAAATAATACTGTGGTATACTTTTAAGTAAAAAATGTATAGGGAATACCTATTAGTAGGTACAATAACAAATAGGTAATTATAAAAACGTATTACATATACGTCATAGTATTATAAGTAGTAATTACGTATATAACTAAATAATTACGAATTATTAGTTATTACTTATTACATATAAATGCAATTTGTAGGTATTTACAAAAATAATTAACAATAAAAATATTATTTTCTTCTTTGAAGAAACTTTTAAAATAACTAAATATATCAAATAATAAATAATTTATTGACTAATCAATAAAAGATCCACCTTTGTTAATCATAAAAAACTGTCCAACTATTTTATAATCGTATTTTTTTCATCTATTTTGTTACATAGGTACACTCACTGAATTTGATTATGATTAGGTATAGAACCTAACCTATATATATACAGGTCTATAAATTATAATTCAACGATAAAATATTATGTCTTAACTCTTATAAGATTTCATCACATTAACAATTATTTTTGTTAGTAATTGTAGAAGTATCATAATTATTTAAAAACCTTACGTAAATATTTGAGTTTAAAAATTATTTATTTTCTTAAGTGAAAGTGAGTATGAGTAATAATTTATTACTGTGCCAAACACTGAAGTATTAGTATTAACTATATTATAATAGCTAGCTATGATATGACTTATGTTTGATAACTGATAGATATAAATAACTACAGTATTTATTTAAGTATATTTAATTCAAAACAAACGAGAAAATGAACGTTACTGACAGTACAATTTCTTATTATTAAAAAAATATTTTAAACGTTACGAATTCCAACTTATCAAAAATAAAATATATCATTCTCAAACTAAATATGAATTTGAGTAAAACTAATATATTTAATCAAATTAAAATCTTAAAAATATCGAACAGTTTATAACTAGCTGAACGCAAATAATTTGCATAAAATACATAAATAAATACATAGCTTGAAACTTGATTGAAATGGATAACATAAAGTTAATGTAGTTTCGGAGAATACTATTCAATAACCTTCATACTAGACTGAATATAAATGAATGTCTTATTTTAAGCTAAGTTAGCTAAGTTCCATCATCATACACCCATACATAATAATTATATGATAAATAATCTCTTAAAATGTGATTCACAAATTAAATTTTGTGTTTGCTTTTTGTTGATTTAATTTAATTTTTATTCGAATTTTTTAATACTAATATGTTTGATTTATAAATTAGCTGCATTTCCATGACTGGTGTAGGTAGCCAAAACTTGGTACTGCTTGGTTACGGTTATACTTGCCATGCCGTTGGAACGGTATACTCATATAATATTGTTGGTCACTACAGCTGCAGTGGCATGGTGAAATTGAAATTGGCCGGTATTATACTTCACCCACCCTGCAGCATCAATAACCCAATTAAGTAATTCACCGTCATATTTATTGTGGGTAATTAACTGTCATAGTTATTACTAAAATACTTTGTTTAATAATAAATATTATCACCTATTGGCCATTATATCCATCCACCATACCTTAAGAAACTCAGTGCAGGCCACCCCTCAATTATCCCCTTCTCCACGCCACTTTCACATGTCCTTCCCGATGATTGTCGGTACCTAAATGTGGAACAAAGCCACACAAAGGTACAGAAACATATTAATTAATAAACTTGACAAATATACATGCCATCCGAAAACTCTAATCACAAATTACTTGCCCATTTCATAATTTGTGCAAGTACCAACACCAGTCGTAGAAAAACCAACGATTTGTATACTTTTTGGGTGAACGAATTTTGTTATCGAAAATATTTATTTCAAATTGTTGAATAAAATACAATAAATATTTTATATTTTGTCTAGTTACAACGAATATTTAATGACTAGGTATATAGGTATATAGTTGTAGAATACTCAACTATATAGTATATAACTAAATAAGTACGGCATTATTATAAAAAACATTATCTGTTTGAGATATTTTGTATTACCTTAGAATTTACATGCACATTTAACGAGAAAACCTTTAAAATTATAAAAACCTAATTTTATTTTATAAAAACAAACTGGCTTTCATCGCTACTGAGGATTTCGAATACCTACTACAAATCGGCTAGGGTATGCTAAATGCAAATACTCAACCAGCCGAGTCCATTAGTAATATATTAATCGGCTGAACAACATCCCAAGAGAATAAAAAGGGAAAAAGCGCTTAAATTGTCGATAATTGACCACTGTATATATATAATAAATTAATAAATTATTTTAAAATATATTTATAAATGTAATGTAACATTAAAATATTTAACTATTCTTCAGTTTGTAAACTTACACAATCGTACATAACAAACTAAGGCTATAATATCAATTAACTATACAAACTGTAAAATATTTCACAATCATATTGTGCAGATATTTTACACTGTGTATATCGTGTACATAATATCACAGAACAATAATATATTACATATACGATAATATATTATATATAGTTTTAGAATGTTAAAGTTGTATTAAGATTACCTACTGATTACGATTAACGAATAATGATAAATGCTCATATGAAATTGTCTAAAAATAAATTGAATGATTAAATAAATTATGAGAAAAAAGAAATTATCGATCCGACAAAAACAATTGAGAAAATTTATCTGCTATAACATAGGTTTAGAGTGTACTTCTTGTCATTGTCTATTGAGTATAATAGGTCATAATAATGAATGTGTTAAATTTGAATTCAATGTTAAATCATTGCATAAAAAACGATTCTGAGTGGATAAATTACTAAATGCTATACTATTTACATTTAAAATATTTTTAATACATTACTGTTTCCGGAATCTTTTAATAACTTAATTTTACACCAAGATGTGAAATATATATTAATATATTTTAAAATAGATTTTAAAAAAAATTAAAAATTTAGTATGGAAGAATCTATAAAATATAAATACAAATAAATAAAAACATAAATATATTAAATTAAAATACTAGGTATTAGCTCTAATATAGATGTGTTATATTAAATCATAAATTGATTTGAAAAAAATGCTATGTTTTTCATAATCTTATACTCTAATGAAAATTGTAACATAAAATATTTAGGTTTAATTTTACATAATCATAGTCAATTTGTATAAAAAAAATTAATAATCAGTAAAGATTTTGTTGATTAGTGTATTGTATTGAGTTTAAGCTGTGAGACTGAGGACTTTATGAAACTGGTACAAGTATTTATTGATTAGTGATTACTAAAAGTTACCTTAGGTACTGCAATTAAATAATAATAAAATTAATTTTTAAAAATTAGTATATTTTGTTTATATTTTATGTGTTAAGAACATAAAAACTACAAGTAGTTTAGGTGTATTAAAAATAACATCATTGTATGGAACTAT
>JANEHU010001009.1:0-142185 GCA_027563435.1 Nasonovia ribisnigri | reverse complement strand
CAGTCTATTTTTCCCAATTTCACCCCCCTAACAACCAAAAATTTAGTTTGAATATTTTGAAATTTCAGCATTTTCAAACGTTGATTATTCGGAATATAAATCAGAAATCTTAAAATGTGAACTGACCGATCTCAAGTAGACATTATAACGAATTCAAATCAGTTTTTAAAAGTATTATCACATTACTACAGCGATCAGTATGATGGAATAAAAATACATAGTTTTAGTAAAAAAAAACACACGTTCTGGATCGTTCATGCGCGCGACAATGCGACAGTGACTTGTACGTGCGTGCCGCGTGCGGAAGAGTTCCTCCGCCACTACCGTTCCTTCACCCATATCGCATGCCACGGTCTGCTATAGATAGATTACAAATCGTAATTATACTATTCTAGGTATTACTACGGTACAATTATACAATTTATAATAAGATATTTAATATCTTGGGTATATTGATAATTTGGTATGAATGAAATATAATTTAATAATATAACATGAAAATATGAAATATTGTTCATTTGAGCTTCGCCTCACGTCATTACTACACTTGGACTTGGTATATTATGTATTTTTTTCGCTACTGTAAAATATCAAGATTTTTACGCACTTAAGTGATTAAAACTTAGATTTTGTTTTTATAAAACGTGATTTGTTTTATTTATAATAATTTGGTAAAATGGGAAATAAAAAACAAAAACTATCCAAAGTGAAAAAAAATAGAGGTAATGTTTCATCACTTTTAAATTGGCAAACTCATCGCATACAAAAAACAGTAAGTGAATATACTTACTTAAAAGTTTGTTTACTTATAAATTTCATTTTTTATTTTTGTTTTAATTATTTCGTAGGATAACACCGATAGTTTGACTATTCCAATTGAAGGTCAAAATAACGAGTATGTAGAACAAAGTAGTATTGAATTGTTCGTAATAAATTTTATTTGTTTTGTACATTTACACGTTTTGGCCTTTTGGGCTACTGATACAATTTTTTTTTCGTTATTTAGAATAAATACCGATGATGTAGAAATGGGTTTTAATATTTTATCTCCGTCGACATCAAATATTAATCACAATATACTTCATTCGAAGTATAAATTGCTTGTGACAAATACAAACGAAAATAAACAAGTACAGTAAGTAAATAATCTTTATACCGAAGATAACAATTTGTTTCTTACATAATAATATAATATTAGGTCTAGGTGTGTCCCCGTGCAATATTGTATGTTAGACAAATTATTTTAATTATTTTAATTAGATGTTAACAAAAAATAGGATTAAAAAATCCAATAAAAAAATTGTTTTGTGGTTAGAAATTTATTTTATAACATGAGATATTCACTAGTAAATTAGGAATCGATTTCACATTTTTTTTTAAATTTTAAAAGTATTGTTTTTTGTTTTGTTTTTGCAAGGTACAATTGTGAAGGTCGAAGATTTGTGGACATAAAACACTTCTTTAATTCTTTAAAAAATATTAAACACGATCCTTTTAGTTGTACATTTGAAAATTTAAATTTAATAAATGAAAGAAAAAATGGTTTTTTTTCGGAATTTATATTCAAATGTGATTTATGCAATAAAATTGACATTATATCTAACGAGCCTAGGACAACTGATATTTCGTTATCTATTAACACCGCTATTGTAATGGCAACCATAAACTCAGGACAAGGATTTGCTCAATTAGATACCATGGCAGCTTTTTTAAATATGCCAAGTATGTCAAACATGACTTACCAAAAACTTCACTTAGATGTATCAAATCACACTAATGAAACGGCTATAGAAGCAATGATACTAGCGGGAAATGAGGAAGCTGAAATTGCTAAAAAAGAAGGTAATATAAATGAAAATGGAGTACCACTTATAACTGTGATTGCCGACGGTGCTTGGTCGAAAAGATCATACAAAAGTGGTTATAATGCACTGTCTGGTGTAGTAAGTATTTAATTTTATATATTTATAGATTATTTGATATTTTCGCTATCACTATTGAATTTTTTATTATCACAACAGGCGTCAATAATAGGTTATAATACAAAAAAAGTACTGTATATGGGGGTGCGTAATAAATATTGTTCAATCTGTGATAAAGCAAAATTAAACGGAAATCCCGCTTCAGCTCACGTATGCTTCAAAAATTGGGATGGTACTTCTACAGCAATGGAAGCTGATATTATTGTGGAAGGATTTCGGCAAAGCATTCCAATGCATAATATTATATATAATAAGCTTATAGGAGATGGTGACTCAAGTGTAACTAAAAAATTATTTCTGGCTAAACCATATGGACGCGATGTTTTTGTTAAAAAAATTGAATGTATGAATCACATTCTCAGAAATTATCTGAATCGAATTGTTGATTTGTCCGTCCATCGAAAAAGTTCTTCTGGAATAGTTGTACCCGGATTTCTTAGGAAAGTTTTAAAAGATAAACGACTAAAATTACGGTATGTGTATATGCATGATTTACATGTAAATTATATTATATTAATACTGTAAGACTGCAATTTAGATTGCTCTGTTAAAAATTATTAGAACACCAAAAAATCATAAATGTATATATTTAAAATAGATGTGCAATTACCAAGGCAATAGTTTTTCGAAAAAATATGTCGTTGCATCATAATGAAAAAGTTGAACTTTTAAAACAAGATATATTGAACAGCCCATACCATGTATTTGGAGATCATTCTAATTGTGCTAAGTATAAAATTTAAAATAAATTAAATGACACTTTTTTTTATCTGCAATCGTATAAAATTATGTATTTATATTTTATATAGTTACTTTTGTAATGGTCCTAAAGAAAGTGAGGTAAATTTAGTTCCTCAAATGGAAAATTGTGGACTATTCAAAGATATTTTAGGAGCTAGAAATATTGTCGCTCATCATGCTCAAAGCCTAATATACAACGTAAACAATAATGCAGTTGAAGGCTTTAATAGTGTGGTTGCCAAGTATGTAGGTGGAAAAAGAGTCAATTTTTCTTCTAGAGGTAAGTAATAACAAATACTTATAAAACTAAAAATTATATTTTCGTATTATATGTTTGACATATTATGTATAACTGATATTGTATAGGTTCATATAGTGCACGGTGTAATACAGCGGTAACATCTTATAATTGTGGACCAAAATATATTAGTAATTTACATAAACAAATTACGAATACTAGCCCTGGATTATTTACAAAACAATACATAAAAAAAATAGAAAGATCAAAATTAAAATTAAAATGTAGACGTTTAAATTTCGAAAGGTATTATAATATAACAATTTAAATTTGATTATATTAAACAGATGGGGGGGGGCTAAATCTATATATAAATAGTTCTTATATAGCTTATAATATATAGGTACTCTTAAATTTTTAAATAGTATTTTTTTTAAATAATTCTTTTAATTTTATTCATTATATTATATTCAACTGATTTTTTTTTTTTTAATTATAAATTATAAGAACCTTTCCAAAGAGAACAAAAATTATTGACGGACCAGATGAGAATTATGGAGCTGTAAATGAATTAGAGTGTACAATAACTGATATGCCACATGACAAATATTTAAAAGTGGAAAAAATATTTTTAAATAATCTAAAGCTAACTATAAAAGAAATAGAAGAAGTTGAAAGAAGAACTGTAGGACAGCAAAATAATAATGAATGGCAAAAGTATAGAAAATCACGTCTCACAGCTTCCAATTTTGGCAAAGTGTGTAAACTTAGAGCAAGCACTTCTCGGGCAAACACCGTCAAAAACATACTTTATGATATTTTCCAAGGAAACCCTGCCACTCGGTTTGTATTATAGTAATCAAGCATACTGCATAAGTACTCTAAAATCTAAATAATTAAATGTTATTTTATTCATATTATTTATAGGTATGGCATTGAAAATGAACCAATGGCCAAAAGAGATTTTGAAAAAAAGTTTGATGTTAAAATTGAACCAGCAGGATTATTTATACACAATAAACTCAATTATTTAGCCGCAAGTCCCGATGGACTAATAGGCAAAGACGCAATAGTTGAAATTAAGTGTCCTCAAAGTATAAAGGAGTATACACCGGAAGAAGCTGTAAATAACAAAAAATTAAAATATATGATTTATAATGATGAAAAACTAATATTAAAAAAAAATAATTGCTACTATTTCCAAGTACAAGGACAACTCAATATTACAAAACGAAAATGGTGCTATTTTGTAGTGTGGACGCCCAAAGGTAACTTATACTTTTTACTTCATTTTTTATTTCAAATCAACATAATCTAATATTTTATATTTTTTTATAGGTTTTGTAGTTGATAAAATATTAAGAGACGAAGAATTTTGGAAAAATAATATTGAACCCCAATGCACAAAATTTTATATGGAATCTTTAGTACCAGAAATTATAGATTCGAGATTTGATCGAGGATTACCTATAAGATCTGGTTTACCGGAACCATAATATTTGTATATATATTTTTTTAATATACTCTCTAAATTAATACATTCATCGTGTATTTTTATAATATATAATCCTTTATACCTACCTAAAATAAATAGAAAATTCTTGTTTTTATAATAAATATATTTTTTAATTATTAAAAATTAAATTGTGAAGGTTTTTGCCGTAAAGCTAAAAAGACGTGTGTACAATGGACGTCGAACAATAATAATATAGAATGTAGAATACAGCGTAATGCGTATGCGGGTATTTACGTAATTATTATTACCGTGTATTACTATACAGTGTTGTTATGGTTATTTGTCAATTAGCAGATAAGATGTAGAGTGGGTAGTACCTGGTGTAGGGCAGAGACCCGTACACATACTAATAATCATTTACTACGCACACAGTTACAAATGACTTACGCACGCACTTTAAATATTGCCTATACCCAACTCCTTAAATATACACCATCACCGATCCCCTTAACTATCGACTTATTAAGTCAAACTTTACAAAAAAAAAATATGACATTAGGCCAAGCAACTTCTGCAATTAATGGTGTAATATCAACATTACAACAAGACAAAAGGTCTGATAAAAGTTTTAAACTATTGTGGGATGATATAACTAATTTTTCAAAAAAATTTGGAATTTGTTTGAATAATGAAGAGTCGTCGAAAAAAGGAAACCAGTTGATAATCAACGTTTGAACAATTCTCTAGTGACTTCAACAATTGGATCTCGTGAGGACAATTTAACAGGTGAAAAATATTGGAAAGCCAATGTTTATAACACAATCATTGATAATATAACTAATAGAATGAAAACTAGGTTTTCTGATGAAAGCCAAAAATTGGCAAAATCAATTGATAACTTCTTTATTCTTGATTTTGATGGTTCATTAGAATTCATTGAATATTATAGTCATAACTTAAAAATAAAAATGGATGTTTTAAAAGCTGAAATGATGATTGTCAATAATTATTTAAATTCTCAAATCAAAAATTGGACTATTCAAGATTTACTATCAACCGTTACATTAGAATTGTATCCTAATTTGCACAATTTGTTACAAGTTGCACTAAGTATACCTGTAAGCTCAGCTTCATGTGAGCGGTCCTTCTCAGCAATGAGAAGGATTAAAAATTGGTTAAGGACTTCTATGATTCAAAATCGATTCAGTAATTTGGCCATAATACACATAGAAAATGAATTAGTCAAGACATCAATTGAATCAAAACAGATTCTTGAAGAATTTGTCAAATGTGGTTCAAGAAGAATTCAGTTAACACTTTAACAGTGTTAAATAATCAATTAATGATCAATTTTTAAATTTTTTTCTGTATTTGTATTAATATTGTAAATTTTAATAGTAATATAGCATGCAATACATTTATATATTTTAGTCTATTTTAAATTTGTTCATATTTGTATTAAGATATATTAAGATTATTTCAAACTACATAGGTTAAAATATATAATTAAAATAATCGGGGCTTGAGCCCCCCCAACTAAATTTATCAAGCTCCGCCTATGTATGTATCAATAATCAATGTATCATGTATATGCGCATAATAATAGTGCATACCTATAGGCCCTGTAATCTATAGGAAATGGTTCCCACTGTTCCCAGCCTCATATATTCTACGCCTCCTTTGTAAATTTTCAAAAATCTCACGACCCCCTCCTATAAATTGAAGATAAATTACGGACGCCGAGGCGGTGGTTAAGTACGCTGGCGAACGTTATGAGTGTTTACTATTTAGCAGCTAAACACTCGTAATCTTTATCGATACCCGATAACCGGTCGTTAATTTTTAATATATTCCCTACATTCTAAAATACAAATTTTACTTTATGGTGGTTGCTTGCGCCTCCCCAGCAATGTGTGCGGGGGGCCCTAGGTTGGGAAACACTGCTATAGAAAATATTTTATAGCTGTAGCCTGAATTATACCACAATAATACTATAATTTATGATTAAAATTTATTGATATTATGCAAAATCATTAAATGCGCACAGACCTGGTTATGTGTTTTATATTATAATTGTCTGTACATATCTATTCATATTTTGTAATATATAGTATATTACATAAGTATACATAGGGCATATAGAGTATATAGACATAGTTGATATAGTTATAAGTTAAAACTTATAATTATTATTATCTTATTGACTTAGCCTATAGTTAAGAGTTTAGTGATAATTATATATATACAGTATACACATTTCAGGTTTCGTTTTCCAAATGATTGTCAATAGGTTCTGTAAAAGTTAATCTATCTTTTTCAACCACTCATTTATTATAATCATTAGGTACCTAGTTGTTTTAATAGTTTTGAAATTTGAAACGGAAATATTGCATATTATGTTAATTCTATAATCACATAGTCATATTAAATTGATAATATTGTTACCTATGACCTATACTAATATTATAAAGAGGAAAAATTTGATTGTATGCATTGAATAGACTCCGAAACTATTGGACCGATTTGAAAAATTCTTTCACTATTAGAATGCTATATTATCCTTGAGTAACTAGGGTAATAAAAAAAGGGTAAATTAGAGGTCCAACCAGGGGAGGTGCTCAAGCAGTGATTTTGGGATGTACGATGGACAATTGTTTATAGGTGGTTGTTATTGGTTATATGAGAAATAATAACTAGTAGAAATTAGTATTTTATTTGTATATTGGTTGCCATTAGTTAATTGGGCAGATCAGATCTATAAATACAATTAAATTCTAGCACAATACCTACCTGATATAATATGTTGTAGGACATTGTCCGCGATCCGACGTAGCACTTACTGCAGCGAGTTACATCCAAAAGGAGTCGAACAATCACAGTTTTTAAGAGTTGACATTTTTTACGGGCAATGAAGTGTGCAGGATCAGCTACATTATAATAAATCAGAAGAAATATGGCACTTACATTTTGCACAAATATATTTATTATAAAAATACAAATCTTTGGCCTGGACAACGCCGAGCAGGACAGCTAATCGCAATTCGCAGGCTCGGACTGGCCCGGACCGCTGGTCATCGATTACTAACGGAGCCTTCAACAGCTTCAACTAGTCGGGACATGGGGCCCTCGGCTTATCGGTTTATTATTTTATTACATTTTTGTTTTAGATTTTATAATAATTTACAAAATGGAAATTCCAAAGAGATCAAAAATATTTGCACTATTTTTAAATAATTGTAAATAATTTCACATATATCTATAGCCACCTATAGCTGGTGACCAATTGCTATGTAGGTATGATAATATGGTATAAGAGTATACAACACAAAACCAGTGTAATTTCGACTTCGCAATTTTGACAGTATTATTATTTAGGTACCTACTATAAATAAATTTGTTGTTGGTTGTCCGCCTGTAAGCTGCGGTCAGAATTGAATTTATAATAACAGTAGGTATAATAATTGTATAATGTATAATATAGTAACTAGTAAGGTTAGGCTATAAATAAGTACAATATATGGTTCTATTTCTGGAAATTCTGAACACTACGGATAACAAAATATGCGTATTGCGCGTCAATAGTACATTTTTTTGATTAATATTAAAATTAGCAAAAACCTTGCGTTAAAATATTATTTTGTTTCAAATAATTGAGGGAAATCATTATTTTAAATTAAATTTGATTGGAGACACTAGATGGTGGAGCAAAGACAAAGCTTTAACTTCTGTTATACAATTTAATAAGCCTAGTATTTAAAATTCTTGGTATTTGTTATCCATTCATTTTTTATTACAAATAATTTCTAAGGATTCAAATGTTATGGTTCAACAATCATATAGTTTCATTAATATTTACTATGGTTATACATTTGTGTTGACATGTACTCAAGTTAAATGTGAGCGCACATTCTTAAAATTAAAAAATATTAAAACCAAACTAAGATCTTTAATTTTACAAGACATTATCGAAACATTATTACTGATTAATATTGAGAGAGATTTACAGTTGATAAAGTCATAAAGATGTGGTTAAAAATAATGTTGCCTAAAGTTCAACAGAACTAACTAGAATATTGTTAATAATTATTATAATAAGTAGGTAGTTCAAAAGTATGCATATTGTATAATTATTACATTTTGAAATATTGTTATAACTTTTTATGATCAAATTTGACTTGTTTTTCTTAGAAATTATAATCAAAAATAAAATGTGTATTAAACTAAAAGGTATGATTTCATATTTTTTTCATTTGTTCTATTGTCAATTAATGTAAGATAGAAACTATTTAAGAACCTATAATTTAACATAAATAGTTAGTTTCTTTTTTTTATTAGAAGTAAGACTTCAAAATCACAGGTCATTAGCCTAGCATAAGTAGTTAGTAAGATTAGTAAGTAGTAATTTTTTTTTATATGAATGATTTTTTTGATAAACAAATTTTACTTTGAAAATTCATTGTTTTTTTGATCATACAACAAATTCACAAGCTTAGTAAGGATTCTAAAAAAAAAATGTTTTTTATGAAACATGTTTTAAAGTCATGAAGTTTTGGACATATACTAGAAATGCATAAAAAAAACTTTTATCAACAAATATCTTTTAGGGGCCCTTTATAGAGATTCCTGAGGGGCCTTTTGGAACCAGTCCAGCACTGACCTATAGTACAATATATTTTAAAAATGTTAAAAAAAGACTACCTAATTATAAGAGGCGTAGTTATAGTGGGTACCTACTACCTACTTATATTAGATAGTGTATTAATATTTAATGTATAGTGTCTGCTGGTCTGCTATCTGGTTTTTTTACTTTATTATAGTAGGTACCTATCTTGAACATTTACCATATTGTGTATTTATGTCCATACCTGTATTACCTATATATTTATTTGCTTTTTAGTGCATGTGAATACTGAATATAAATAATTATAAATGTTTGTGTGAAAATATTTAAGCATAGAGTAAGTATTTTATATGGTATGATGGCATGAAGTAACATTACAACTGTGGAGTGAACTTACTACAGGGTAAACTGTTAAAGTGAATAGTGATTATATAATATAGATATATAAATATAATACAAATTAATTTATTATAGGTGATATTTCTACGTGTTTATACCAGCGGTCTTCAACCTTTTTAGGTAGACTTTTAGGTAGGACTAGAAAGTTTTATTAATAGAACTAGTTTTAGGTAGAACTTTTAAATTTTAATATCAAAAAAGTTGCGAAGGCTGCCTGAGGATTATTAGGTACCTACACGGAATAAAACAAATCTTTGGGCGTCGGGCCAAATGCAAGCAAAATATATTTGCGAGCCACTATTGATGAATATTTTTATCTATTATTTTTATTGTGTAGGTATAGTATAGGTACTATAAAATAAATACCTTAACGAAGATGTAACGAAAAATAATATTATTATTCATAAAAACAAATGTTTGATAATGATTTGGGCATAATAACTTTGTAAGTACAGTATTAATACTTAGTGTAGTTCAAAAAAAAAAATAAATAATTCAAAATATTAGGTACTTATAATATAGGTGTATTGTATTTGTACCTTGTATAAGTACGAGTAGTTTTAATATAACTTCAAAAATACAATTTTATAAATACTACTATTATTATTGTTATTGTATAACTATTTAAACTGTTGTTTTATTTTATATATTAAGCCAAACGACAGTTAAAATAACATAATTTCATAATATTATGGAGCAGAACATTCGAAAATATACAAATTGCTATATCTACGCCACAGATGGGTTTCCATCTCAGTATAGAATTAGTTCACAAGGCGAGATATATCGATGCTGATTTGCCGGCGAACTGAGGAACACTAAAATCGAGATACACTAATAAGTAATAAGCGTACAATTTGGGGGGTGGAATAAAGGGGCTATAGTCTCCTCGGACTTCTCTTTAGCTCCTCTTCTCAACCTAACCAACCCTTACATGTTTTTGGTTACACTTTTAAAATATAATCTGCTGTGTACCTATCCAAAACGTTAAAGGCCCACCCCTCATATAAATATACATTATGGTATGGTAATGGATACATTTAAATAAGCATATATACATAGTCTTACATCTAGTATATAATATTTACATACACAGTAGTCGAGTTTGAATCGTGAAACTTTTTTGTATTATAATATGTTATATACACGAATATGGAATGTATATGTATCAGGCGATCGACATACTGTTCAATGTTGAACACGCGTATGAAAAAAATTGAACGTGGGCAGATTAATTTCCAGAGGGCATTTGTTGAATTAAAGACAGTTATGCAGACTATTGCAGAATGCAGAGTATTCAATAATGTAATAAAATGAACGATAATTATCGAATATCACAGCGTATACTATCTAAATCATTGCATAATTGCAGTATTTGATCGATAAAACGCATGGGTAATATTGTGTTTGTTTTTTGAAAGTTACGCAGGTATACATTTCCGGTTTCTGCATGGATTAATAAATTAAGAAAGGTTAACAAGAAATACCTACTTTTATATTATTATAGTCGTTTAAATTTGAACACTGTTGACACACTCGTAATTTACAAAATGAAACCTATATGAAAACTAATAGTTTGTAGTTTGTACTTTGTTAATAATAATAAATTAAATAATATTATAATATTAGACGAAACAGTAGTCTATGCAAAAATGGTGCAGGGCGTATGTATTATTATATTACTATTGGTATAAACGAGTATTTTACTATTTTATTGTATGAATATTTTAATGCGCACGATTATCGTATTTGGACCTTTATAATATTTATTTTTTATTTATTCGTATGGTAATATAATATTATAATCTATATAAGGTATAAGACACGATCACCAATTGATTTCGAAATTCTAAATCTCATGAACTATATTATTATATACCTAAATACTATTTAGTGTATTATTATAGTAGATATACCGTATTCTCAAAAAGGCATACGGCGATTATCGCGTAAATCATAATTCGTTTAAAATTATCAACTGTCGTAGATGGACGTATAGAAAACGTACACTTTGTTGTAGAATATATTATTGTGACATATTATACTACAGGTACCTAGTACCTAAATATAACGTACAGTGTGGTACAGACGACGAAGTGTGACGCGAATATATTTCGATCGAAACTTTGCTAGTCGTATGTACGCGTAGAGAAAAGCAAAGTACTCGGTTCTGTAACTATAATATTATTATGCCTACACATAATATTTTATATGTGCTTGTGCATACATTCATATACTTGCGCTCACGTCTCTCATCTGCCGTCGTCCGTGACACATACTACACAATAATAATATAATAATAATATACAGTGATCGATGTTAAGATCTGTCTCCAACGGATCGAATGAGACACACACACGTCGCATAATATGGTTACGATTTGCAGGTTTCGTCGCATCGTCGAGTTGCGTAATGCCGGCGGGTATAAGGTGTTCTCCGGGTAGCTCCTCGTAAGTATGCGCACACACACATACACGCACTCAAGTTTGAATTAGGTGTATCTCGCAGAGAAAGTTTCGATGACCGGACCGCGGCTTGCTCGCTTCATGAACCACACCTGTTTGTTTATATTTTATTAATCACACCGCAGTCCAGTATATTATATAGTATAATGCTCGGCTGATATATTATATATACATATATGTACACGGCGCTGTCATATTATACTCGACGCACCGCGCTTTACTGCAGTATAATGATATATATTATTATCAATATAGTCGTCTTGCCGCTGTGAGATGTCCGTTCTCTCCGTTAGATACCTATTATATACCTCTATAATATACTAATAATAATAATAATAATAATAATGCTACACTACCGGTTTTTTGGCGAATTCCATATCCGCACGTCGCGGTGTGAACCCATCCAGGCGGTTTTTCGAGTCATGAGGTAACACACATGCGTCGTCGTAAGTTACTATACTCTACATTTATCTATATGTGAATGTAACGATCGTGTGTGTATGTAGTGCAAACGTAGTGTACACATCGCAGTGGCTATTGCCGCCTCCGACGCTGCGATGTCCACGATCTCTGCGGGTACTGTGCAAGTTATTAACCTAGTTCTCGGGATATTTTTTACATTAATTTTTTTTTTTTTTGTCAATCTACAGTCTCAAACGGCAATGCAAACGAGAAAATGCCAATGACGAAATCCCGCGCTGTAGGTCAACTATAATACATTAATACGCACAATTCACGCAATAACAAAATATGCTTCCATCATTATATATGTTTTATATACATACATATGGACGTATGTGTTATGTACCTATAATATGGACCGTATATACATAATGGCATAACGCATATTATACGATGTTATTTTTATATTGTATATTGTGTTTAAGCAAACGGCGCACTGCATGTGTACCCGTCACAGAATACCGATTTCCCGTGTCCCGACGTATAATATATATATATATATATTAGATACATGTAAAAACAATGCATGCCTACTATATAATATAGTATATGCATAATAATCGACTCGTTATAGGCCTGATGAAATTATATTCACCGTGAGCACAGCAGCAGGCTGTCGTCTTGGTTAATAATGTTAATATATTATTGTTATGTTAGGTATTATGATTTCTGGTATTCAGTATAAGTACACAGAAATACTGCAGAACGTGAATTTAAATATTTAATGCAGCGATAAGTTAATGTATTATAAATATTATTCAATAATTTTATAGCGAGAACGGAAGACTTTTAGAGTGCCTATATATAATATCAATAGACTGTATGCACTTATACAAGCTATAGCTATGTAATGCTGTAGGTATATATATGTATATAAGTTCTAAAACTCGATACGAAATTTGTAAACATTTCTTTTATGTTGTCCAATATTGACAGTTGTGACTATAATCCACATATATTAATACCATAATTAGTTCGTTAATGCTCTTATTGTTTGTAAATAATTTTAAAATATATTTTTCGTATTTTCTTATAATAATTATGTAATTGTGCTTAGCTTCTGCAGTGCGTATTTATTTATTTATATTTAATTTATAAAACGAATATGACACAATGATAGGCATATTATGTATATATAATATTATTACCGAAGGTTAAATTCTTACTTTACTATAAAGTATAAACAAAATTATTGAGTACACTAATTGATTTTTAACATCTAAAAAGTAGATATTTCATCATGTTTATAGGTTTAACCATTAATTAATACGAATATAGCCAATAGGTCTGGACAATGGGTTAAGACGTGTAAGTGATTAAGTTTACATAAAACTAAAACGACATATTTTGTAGATGTGCTGTTTATCTTTATTTCATGTTAGTTCGTTTTCTGAGAATTTTTTATAAAAATATAATCTCGATTCTCGATGTTATAAACTTCAGGTTGCACGAACTAATTGCAAACAACTATATTGGGAACAATCCAAGTTGAAAACTTGATCGAATTCCCAGATCATAGCAAGAAGTAGAAGTGCAAAATGGGCGTGTCCCATCCCTCGCAATCTGATAATGAAAAAAAATCTAATTTGAACTATTTCTTTAATGTCCTCGGATTTATATAAATTCAATAAGACAGGAATTCAAAGTTTCAACTCTTAGACTGCAAAAATTGAATAAAAAAACCATAGCAGTTTTGAGATATAGATATACATAAATATTCAATATACCTATATATTATAATATATTATACAATTTTATCTTGAAATACTAATTTTTATTTAAACGAGTTTGGTTTTTAGTATGAAATATGTTTTGTATTTTTTTTAAATTTAGAACTTCAACGTTAACACTTTAACCATGATGGTACCTACATAAATCCATTACCTATGTCTATAAGTATTATCTTCGAGTATTATCATTAGTCAATGTATATGTGTGAATCATATAATACTTCTTCTACCTTGAGAATTTAGTTTAGTCACAGTCAATGATCACAGAGCAAAAGATATAGACAAAGATATAGGTGTTATAGGTATATGTAGGTATAAATTTAATTATTTTCGTCCATATTTGCAATACACCAACACGAATAACTTACAATCAATTGGCTCATTATTTCTTATTCTATATAGGTTTAAGATTTCTTTGGATAAATATTGTATATACTTACTTAAATATGGCAATATCCAGATAGGACTTGTATACACTATACATAAGATATTTTCAATATATTTATTATTTCCAGTTCGTTGATTACATTACTTATTTAAAATTACATAGGTAAGTACTCGTTATGTTTACTTCAAATTAACATATTACTATAATATTTACAAATTTTCTTAAAAAATATGTAAAATAAATTAACTAATGTTTATCCAATATTAATAATAATGGTAAGGTCTCTGGTATAGTAAATTATTTTCATATTGTAAAGTTAATGTTTAATTCATTATTATACTTCTGACGCAATTTTTACAAAAATCGACGCCTTTAAAGGAAATCTATCATCGTTTATAATAATATATCGTTTGATATAGCGCCCCCAGATTAGTAAATAAGTTTCTATTTAAATAGGATGTATTCAAAGACCGAAACGGATGTAGGTACTGATAAAAATGAAGGTAGTCCACTCATAATAGTACATATTATAGCGGCTAACTGTTGTTTTCTTAAATATAACGAGCGTGAAATATTCTATAACTATCAACTATAGAAAGATATCTATAATAGGGTAATTTATATATATTATTCATACGTGAACTAAATGGTAATTAAAATATTAATATAAAAATCAACCGAGTAAAAACTGAAAATAAACAGCAAAACCAAAAAGACTATACTATACTATGTACCTACTTTACAGTTTACTTAATACATAAATAATTAGGTACAGTAATGGTACAAAATGTGATTTATAAAAAATAATTTCTATCTAAAAATATATAATGATCTACATACCTTATTTTTTTCATTTCGGAACTCGTCATAAATTGTATTGTTTTTATAAATCAAAAGATTCTTTATGTTCTTGAAAATAATCTCCATTGTGTTCAGTGTTCACTTTTATTTTATAAACAGAGCTGTTTGAGTGACGGACATTTAAATATTTGATGGACCCAATAATTTCAACAATTTCTAGGTATAATCTACAGTTACACCTATCATTTTGATCTGTACAAGGGATAATATTATTATTTATTACCTACAGCCAAGTTCCTATATTTTTAAATGATTCATAAGAATTTATTTTTACTTTTTCGTTCACAAATTGCATGGGTTCGTTTTACACGTGATTCCGTTTTCAATTGTCGAGAATTTTCGTTAATTATCATTTGTTTATCTTAGACATTTCACACACATAGCTCTATCAAAAATTATTAACTATATAAATGCCCAATGGTGTTAGTAATTTGAAAACATAAATTAAAACATTCGAAAAAAAAATTATCATACGATACGCAAAATAACACTTAAATCACAAGTCACAACACAGACGTTCGAACATGACAGCGAAGACACTAAGACGTTTTTACCCACTTGCAGTAAGACGGAGACAACATATTATGCGGGTGTCACGTCTTTTTAAGATAAAGTCATATTAAACTAAAATTGTTGTGAATCGCCTATTGCAGTACAATCATAATGTCAATAAATAAGTAGATCATTTTTTTTTTAATCATATATATTGTACAATTGTATCACTGCCTTAAGTACTGCAAACCCCGAGTCTCTAATATAATTAATAGGCACATATAATACTATAATTTCGTCATTAAAAAAATGGATCGTATAAATAGTATTTTGATACTATTATTATTATATATTAACATGTAATAACACACATGACGAAAAGTTAAAATAGTTTATAATATATATATATTATAGTTATAATGGTTTTATAACTTATAATAATTTATTCTTTATACTTTGTAGCAATTACTGCTGGTAGGTACCTATTAAACTAAATTGTATTTTGGCAATCGATGTATTGAATGATCGCAATCAATAGTTATGCATTTATGTAGGTACTATATAATATAGTTTCATCCGATACCAGAACAGCAGAGGTAAAAATGTAAAACTTTCACACATAATAGTAGGTACGGTACCTATCTAAATAATTTGTAACGTCTAATAAATTTTGAATGTTTTAAAAATTGAAACGATAGCATATTAGAAGTAAAAACCATAACAGCGATTAAAATTGGTTCTTATTATTATTTGATTTAAGTTTTGAAGTACAAATAACTTACATTCAATGATAATAATTTACTTTTTAAAATACAAGTCCAATTATTAAAATATGGTATATAAAACGACCGCGTTGGGAACTATTTTGTAATCGAGTGTTAAGCTGTGAACATATTATTATTTGTATAATGCGTTTTAGATTAAATTGTTCAATGAACAATTAGACAATAAAGTCATATTTCGAAGTCATAATATTTAATTATTAGTGGAACAACGATTTGCGTAAAAAAATGGTTTTATTACATTATATTATAAAGTAATGCGATTAGTTGTGTTTATTTATTCAGTATACCGTATAGTTGGTTTATATTCTGTGAATTGCTGTTATGCATTCATCTTAAGTATTTTTATTTACTCCATTCTAAAAAAAATTATCAACCAACAATCTAAGAAATAAATATAATCATAAATCTTAATACAATTATTATTATATTGGTACTTACCGTTGCTTATATTTTGTGAGCACTTTGTTACAACATTATGTATATAACTACCTAATGATTATTATAATTTATAAAGTAATTAAATTTCTAAATATGAGTAAATTGTCTTCCTTACAATGATTACGATTTATAAAATATTTTATTTTTAAGGAGTGTATGATATAGATATTATTACAATATTATTATGATAGTAAGTATATTAGGTATTTTTGATATTTTCAAATATTAAATCAATTTAAAATTCGTTTGAATCTTTGTAATGTGTTATACATCTTGTACAGTTTTGCATGTTTTTAAACACTTAATCACCAGAAATGTATGAAAGAAAGTTATAAACTCGAGATTGCACGAAAGTACTTGACCCAAGTGTTTTTATGCATCAATATTATGCAATATTTAATGAATGCGCTTAAAAGAATTCTTATAACAATAAAATATTCAATTTAAAAACCATAATTAACATAGCAAAAAATATTAATTGTGTAGTTATCGACAAAAGAATATTATGTAGGTAGGTATACCTACAGTCTACGCCTATGTAATATATTATGATTTTAGATTCTGAGCGGAGCGATTTTATTGATTTTACAATGATATGTGTTTTTTAAATTTTTTTGTGTCTGTGTACACGATAAATAGTCGAAATAAAGCTTCGATTTCAACAGTATTTTGTTCGATGAGAAAGTGAATCTAGTTGATGCATTCCGGAGGACATACTTTAAAATTTCCAATAGTTTTCAAAAGCGCAGGGAAAAACAAAAGAAAAATTAAGGAAAAATGGGAATTTTTACGCAAAATCGGATTTTGTCAAAAACGATTTTGGTTTTTGGTGTAATTCTACAACAAATAACCGTATATTCATGAAATTTTCACTGATTATTTATATTAGTATTTTCTATATACGATAACATTTTCAAAATATTTTGACTTGTTTTGAATTGTTTATGGACATATTTAGTTTCCAATTTTTCGTTTTATTTTCTAGGAATGTCAATACAATTTTATTTGTTGTGTAAAAAAACTTGAAAATTTAATACAAGGTTCCTCGTTAGTTTTTGTTAGTGAAAATTAAATAAAAAGTGAAGTGTAAATTAATAATAATTTTTATGAACATTTAAAGCTCAAATTTTGGCAAAATACGTAAATTCACGAAAATGTGCAAATTATTTTGAGTTAGAAATTCATAACAATTTTTCTTTTTAAATCTAAGATTTAATCAAAATCGTCTTTCATTATATAATGATATTATATCATCGAATTCGAATTTAATACCATCTATTATACAGTGACCCACTTGTAACCTACTGTACAGCAGATAGTGACATCCCCTTACCCGCCCTTTTTTAAAACTTATCTTTTATTCTTAAATATTTAGGTACATCGTACATAGTATAATACTACCATAGTATATAGACATATAGTATTAAAATAAATAAACCTTCTACGTTCTGCAACTGAAATACTGAATACCTGCACTCTACAGATTAATATACAACAGTTTAATTTTAGTGCTACGAAGACGGAAAACATAATACCAAATAACATAAATATAAAACATTATTTGTGTTAACAACTTTTGATATAAATCTCGGTGGCGCGTGGGAATCGACAAAATCCTACGAAATCTTTCTCGGAATAATATGATGGAAGCACTTTAACCATAATATACTTTATAGATATGGGATACATTCTATATATAATGTATAAAATAATAATAATAATAATAATATGCTGATATAATATATTATTATATAGACCTATAAAACAATGCGACTACTATAATATATACCTATATATAGATCGTTAACCCAACCTATAACATTATACCAATACCATTATCATTATTGTTATTATTATGTTGTGTAAAACGTATATTTATTAACCAGCCAACCACGACGAGCACGGTACACACATAGGGTTTTGTTTCAAGCGCATATATATATATATATAGGTACCTGCATACAGTAATATATTATGTTAGGTACATATATATTATAATATAGTGGGGCTTTGGTGGTGCAGCGGTCCTCGTGGCCGTCTAGCGCGATGTGCGCACACCGTCTGAGCGTCAGTCCTCTCATACGTATTTTCCGGTTTAGACGCGCGTGTATCCTTACGTGTTGTTATAATTTTTTAATTTTTTTAATTCAATTTTAAATATTTTATTAAAACATCCGAGCCAAAAACTATAATAGTTATGAATTAATAATGATTATGACAATATGATCACCGTGAACAAAAGTCTGTCAGACACTAGTGCGTGATCGGTTTCGTCGTATATATTATATTCTAACGTGAACACGGATAGCCCAATATTTCAACGTAAGTTTAAGATATTCTTATATGATAATTAGTAATAATATTGTTTTACATCGATTAACACAATCATCCCGGTAATCTTAGAGAGTGTATTTAACAATCAATTGCTTGTACATGTTGTGGTAACCGCGGTCATACCTTAGGTTGGAAAGACTTAAACGATGGTTATCAACATTTATGAATGTGTGTCTGAAACGATAAGTATTGAAAAGTTTAATGCGTAAATTATAAAGATATTAATATCGTCGTAATTTAAATTATATTTTTGAAACAAAATCCGTGGGTAAACTTATAAAAATATACACTTTGATTCAGGTATTGTAAAATAAGTAGGTACTATATAGAACAATTTAAAATTTAAAATTAGCCTTTTCTAAAGAATAATTCGATAAATAATTTGAGCGTTACATTAAGAATTTAAAATCGCTGCAGCAGTTTATATCTACTAATTAACGCTCAAGTCAATATACTGACGTGATAAGTATACTATAATTTCAGAAATATTATTAGGTACTATCTTACCATATTTCCACACAACGAAATAGTATTATACTGAGTTTAAGAAAATAATAAATAAAAATAAATTGTATGGTTAAAATTTTGTAATAATGTTATTTTTAGCACTGTTTGATGTAGATATATGATTATATTATTATATCTGCTATGTAGTTAAACTACTGAAAAAGCTGTTCATAATTTATAATATACATTAATTCAATGTTGTATAGTATTAAAGGAAAGATGGGGAATAAATCCTATGAAGATGTAGCACAAGGGTTACAATATATGGTTGGGAGAAAAAGATATATTATTTTATTTAAGTAGTGCATATGACAAATTTTCAAAATCATACCTTTTTTTACGGACTTTAAAACTGCAGTCAAAAGCATTATGCGATGGCAATTAATAAAAGTAATTACATGCTACATTTTTAATAATATAGTAGGTACATTACATCTCTTGCGTGAAAGTTTATAATATGTTATCTAAATTATCAAGATTAATTCAATTTAAATAAATCCACCAAGGTACAATGTACATGTATTGTAAATTGTAATGTTATGTATTGTAATAGGAATTAAACAGGTATATTTATACATCAAATACAAGTTATAGTTAACTAGCGTAATATGTGTAATTGGAAGTCACAGAATTATCAATTTAAAAAAAAAAAAAATATTAATTTCTAAAATGTTAAACAAATTTAATAATAATAATAATAATATATTTGTTTTGCAAACAAACAACAACATAATTTTTATAATTAACACAACATAATAAGTTTGCTTACCTCCTATAAGCAAAAGCTTGTGTGGGAGGTGAGAGGTTCTCATTAAATTAGACAATATTTAACAATAAATAATCTAGGCGATTAAACCTTTTGCGTAGTTAAAAATATTAACTATAATAAATGGTTAGTGATAAATATTGGTAAATATGCCATCTTTACAGTGGTGAATATGATAAATAGATAAAATAACTGATAATAGTTAAATTATAATTAATATATAAAGTTTAAATAGTTAAAGGTAGAGAAGTTATTAATATTTACTTCAAAATTTCGACAGAGCATTATTGCACGACTCAAGCAACTCTTGGTATCAAAATGCTTATTGTAAACTGGCGCAGTTACACTGACATTTTTTTTAGTAGAGTATTTTAACTATCACAGCATATTGCCAAGTATTTTTTAGGTTTATAAGCTAATAAAAAGGTACATTTGTTAAGTAATTTATCAAAATTGAGTACATTAAATTCCTGATATAAAAAATCAGTACTTATAAAAATAGGCAACTTAAAATATGAGTCAAACCATTTTAATTGGAAATTAATAAATAGTCCGAAATGTGTTTCATGATCGATGTTATTTCTTCTACTATTTGTTTCAATTACAATAGTTATATTGACCGTATTTAACTACATTTTATCACTAATATTGTCAGTGCTAACACATAATTTGTTTGTAACTTATTTAGTTTACTACATACATTAATATAATATGATAATGTTTTTATTTATTTATCATTGAAGTAAAATGTTTAATTTTAGATACAAGGATATAACATTATTTACTATTTTATTAAGATATAACTATTATATTTTATAAATCCAAGCGATTAAACTTATCATATTTTATAGAATATAATAAAAATCATTCTAATGTATAGTTGAATATATTTATGAAGAATGTTTTAATAATTTATTATTATTCGTCATTATAGCTATTACTCTATTAATGGCTGATTATTGGACAATGCGTCAAATTAATAATAAATAATAATCAAGCAACATAAATATAGTTTAAAGTTTCAATGCGGTATATTTTTATTCAGATTATTTTAAAAATATATCTATTTTATTAAACATTATACAACAGTATAATAAAGAGTAATTTCGGAGTTTTAAAATTTTAAATGTATCCGGGTCTCGTAGCCGTAGATGAGTTAATGTACCATTCTACCTTATATAAAAACAATGTAGGTACCTAATAATATTTTTTGGTATCTAATTTAAATATGTCATGGTCCATAGACATATGCATACATGCAATTAAGTATGAAGTAATAACCACAAAAGCTTAATCACGATTAACCATTTACCTATGACTGTTTTAGTATAAAATTACTGCAAGACCATTAAAATAAACTTAAATAAAAATCTATTCGAATCCACACAATTTTATGAATATGCAAATGTATGGAAAATGGTGAAAGGTTCTCTAAACTGAGTGAAATAGAAGAAAATAAATAATTATTATATTTATTTTCTAGCGACGTATAGACCAAATGTGGGTATTTATTATTTTTTTTTAAACTATCTTACGTCGCATGATAATAATTACGGTAATATACATTATTATATTATATTATGATCACATAATCATATAATTTGGTTTTTCAACACAGCCACCAGAACCGCTACATGTACACGGAATATTAATAATATATTATGTGCCTAATATCCATGTGATTTTCTTTTGATTGCGTTTTTAAAGCATCGTTGTATTATATACTTGTATATATAGAGGTATGGATATTGTTCGTAGTGTGCGAATTGAAAATGTTCGCAATTGAAAACCCGACTGAAATACCTCCCAAGGGGTCGCCGCGATAACTACTGACGAGTGTAATTAACATTCTCTCTTGCAAGTACCTATATAGCCAAACAATAATCGTACGAAAATTGACGGATGCAGTATATATAGCCATAGGTACCTAGACATGTAATTGATTTGAATCGCCGCCAATGATCGGCTCGCGCTTTTCTATATCGTATTGCGCATTTACACCACATATGTACCTATATATAATATATGAGATACTGAAGTACTGCCCGACGGCGGAGCAAGCATCGGAGTAAAATAATTAATAAGTCCTCACACACGTGTGTATGTGTGTGAGAGTGAGAAGTCTTTGTTAATCACGATGATGATGACCATAGCGATGCGGCGGTGCGGTCTATTTGTGCCTGTGGCTTGACGTTTGTGCCTCTATAATATAAATTACATCTGACTAAATTGTATCCAAAGAAACTGGTCGATGATCAGAGAAAATGTCCACAAAAATAATATCTAAATTCGAGTAGCAGTGGTCTATACAACAGCAGCAGGTCTATATACACTAACATCCATCGTAAGAATTGGGTGTAGACGATATCGCGAGCTAGGATGAGAGTTTTGCTTGTTTGAATTTAACAATATTATTTGAGTAAATATACCCCTTTATACATAAAACGTGTATATACGGCAGTGTTAGATGACGAAAACGCGGTTTATCGTCATGCGACAATGGTTAATGTCGATAAACCGTCAATGATGCCTATATAATAATGCCCGCTTGCCTATGATATATATACCTATATGTATCCGGTCATTAGATAAAAAAAAATTGGTTCTAGCCTCTAGGAAACATTGGATTGTGGAAATTATGTAAGGTTTTGATGTTACGCCAAACGGGGTCGAATCAACAGAAAATCCTTGAATATAACGAAACGCGTCTACTATAGGAAAACGAATGAAATACTAATATGTATATAATGTATATTATATATAATATATTAATATGTATGCAAATTATTGCAGAGACCGAAGTGAAAAAAATATTTATACTCAAATTTTAATACGTTATGATGGCATTCAAACTTTATCCTCTTGACTTATATAGCTATATGATAAATATTTTGTTACGGATAAAATTATTGTATATTGTATAATAATATTATATAATATATAATTACAGCCAAAAATTCGATTAATCGATCACACGAGGTAGAATTACTACATGAGGTCATATTTTATAATTTATATTTCTTTACATAGGTAGTGTACCTATGTAGTGTAAAGTATAAAATATATATATTATTATAATACCCAAATATATAAATATATAAGGTATTTCGGTATTAATGATATTGTTATTATAATATATAGGCACTGCAATTGAAAAAAAAAACAATGTTACATGTTATTATTCGGATAATAATGAAATATTTTTTTGAACCTTCAGTACAGTATGCCAGTATGGAATACACTGGAGACTGATTATACCTACCGTATATTATACCTATGTTTGTAATTTAATATTTGAAATTATAAAATGACATTATTCTTACGATTTTTGTGCGTGGATAGAACTTATAGTTATATTCGTATTCGTATAATATATTTAATATAATAATGCAGTTAGAGTATAATGTATAAATATATAACGTTTTACATTCTTACTGTATAGTTATAGGTACTATAAAAAAAACTCATAAAATGCCAGTATTGAAAAAGTGCTCAAAGAATCGTACAAGTTTTCGATTTTTTTCGTGAAAACCCATATGCGTTAATATATACTTTAATGCACTACTTATAATTTTTTTTTTATAACGGCTTGAAAAATCAAAGTCACAAAACTGCTTTCCATAACATTTTTTTTTTCAATCTAGCCAATTACGGCACGTTAGTCACACGTTAATGGTAGTCTTAGTTACACAACACGAGACTGTAATAGTCGGCAGCAGTCCGACTGCGTCTGTCTCCGTCCGTCATATCAAGAAGACGCACACAAAGAACACGTTTGCTGGAAATAATGATATCAACGATTTACATAATATACAGCACGTGCGCATAATATCTACCAGTTACTACCTACTAAAAAAAAAAGAAACAAGCCCATACGCTTAATATTTATAGTGTCGTCGACCAAGCTCTGTGGTGCCCGCGGACAATAGACGGAAATTAATCGAAAATTAACACGTAATAACGAGGAGAAGACCCAATAAAAATATAGTGACGTAACAATAATATTGGCCTTGACTCTTTCCAATTAATACATCACAATATGACCATTAGCCGTTGGACGACTAGACGTGTGGTTCGTCTTCTTCATTGTCTTCATTAACTGCTGCCAACGGAAATGTATTGTGTTATTAACCGCTTGTAACCGCAAAAACCTAGAAGGTATATATTGTAATACGTAAGCATACCGAACCATACGACCTGGCAAACTATATATAGTAAATTAGTAACACAATTATTAAGCATGCAAGCAGTATGTGCATACGAAAAAAATTAACCGATCATATAATGATTATGATATTTAACAGCGTATTCACTTTAAATCACTTGGGTACACTTTTTTAATAAGAATAATTCACGCGTGCGTATGCGGGAGAAGACGATTTGAATTTAAATTGAAAATACTACAAAATACAATTAATATACCGAAACAAAAATTAGTTTCTTAACGCTTCGTTATTGATCGCGGTGTACGTATATGACGGCTCACGGTTAGAGAACCCGTGATATTATCCAAACACGAGACTTGAGAATATCCAACAAACGGATATGCGTTTAATACGCGTACTCAATTTGTACACGGTGATATCAAATTTAATGTATATCATAGAGGAAGTTTAAATTTCGTGTTTAAAACGTTAATTTTAAATTTAAACTGCACATGTATGTAATACTTAGAAATTCTAATACCGCGACCGCAAAGCAGCGTACAATAATATCGAAAGATTTTCAACCATTTCGTTCGTTGAAAAATTTCCCTTGAGAATAGCATCGTCTCACTCAGCACAACATATACATAATATGTAATATTATATTGATATGTCATATGTACATATTAGTAAAACATTGCAATAGTAATATTAACTAACACTGTATGTGCATCGATTTCGATTAGAAATTCCGAGATACATCTCTTATTTTATGACAATATGACGCGATAGGGTGGATAAGGTATGACTTTTTATGTTCACATCATAATATTATATATAGGCATCCGCGGAGCTGGATTATAATTGGACGTTTGCTGGCTTTTTAAAATCAGACATGTGTGACACTTGTTCGTGTTATATTGTATTGGGTAAAATATTGAAGTTTGTCTCCACTTAGACCATGGTTCACATATTATATAATAATATTGCTAGTATAGTAGGCGGGGGAATTCGAAGACTTTTGTGACCGATTCAGTTTCAATGTAAAATGATATATGATGTAATAAGGCAAACGCGAGACTGCTAGAGCGAAAAATAATGAAAAAATACCTCGATATAATAATATTAAATATATTAATATAATAATATACCTACATACTTATTCCATTGCTGGATTCTTATTACTATTGTAATATATGATTTATACGTATAGATATTATTGGCATATCTCGTTTCGTGTTATAATTGCACGTCGTTTACAATAATACTATAATACACAGGTGCACGCGTATCAAAATTCACGAACGACTTCGATTTCTACACGAAGCTATTTTACAGTACAATAATATTAATATATACTTATTACTATTATTATGTGGTGGTTTATTGCGTTTCGTTTTGTTTTTCATTATAGATTTATTTTTCTATCGCGCCGCAAGGTCCAAAACGATGTTCGATGATAATAATAATGAGTAGTATATGCTGTTTAATCAACCGTCGGCGGACTTACACCGTCCATATACTTTTCTGCCCCGAGATATTGCTCAGCTCTGTAGACTACTTTCGATTGTTATGATGTATTATTATTGTGTAGGTATATAATATCATCGTGATATCATCGTGTGCGGTTTTCTGCGTATGTGTGAACGCGACTGTTTTTTTATTAAAATTGTTTACTTCTTTCACTCAAAACCAAACACGCGGTGAGACGACAGTATATTGTACTGTTGTTAGTTGTCTATATTGTATACCTACAGACATACAGTGACTGATATAATTACTCATTATTTGTATACCTATACCTACGCCTAGATGGTCTAAATTATAGATGTTAATATGTTATATGAGAAATCGTCGTCTGAACCACTTTTAGTTCAAAATATTTTCTTCGAATAAACTAGATTCGACTATATAAATGAAACAATTTGGTGTTTTGGTCCAATTAATGTATAAAATCATGTCCATCGTGAAATTGTTTTAAGTGTCTTAACCATTACTATAAGTTACGTGTTTATTGTACTGTGCATTTTTAGTTTTAACTTTACTTGTAAATCGTAACAGTCTTGGTAAGCAATCTATAATCACTTATTTTATTTAATATATTAATAACTATTTACTAAGTAATAAGTAAAAAATCAATGCTTTAGTGATAATAGTCTTAGCTCGTACTTAACAATATATTTGTATTTAAACATAGAAAGCAACTATATGATATACAAATTACATATAGGCACCTAATATTATTACGATGATTGATGCAGTTAGGGGGATGAAAGATAAAACAAAAATTGTCGAACTTAGGTAAAAAAAATACTATACATTAACACACAGTAAATTAAAGTGTCTGAGGACTATATTCACATGACCACATCAAAATATGATACCTATAACTCGCATATACGATATACATATTATAAGTCGAGAAATGTTTCTTTGTACTTCTATTCAATGTGACAATATCGATGTTATGTACATAGTATAAATAGTTAGATTTTCGTAGGTGTTATGAATCTTTAGCGGAAAACAGTTTTATCTATTTCCACATAATTATTATTCGTATAAAGAGTAGTCGGTATAACTATAATGGTAGATAGGAATTTCCAATAAAAATGCATTACCTACTGCATTGTAATCGCGGTAAAATATGAATTGATAGAAAGTACTTACGTATACATTATATATATATAATATATATAGGTATATTAGGTAATGTCTGTACTATATTTTATATTATAAAATGTATTGAGATGGGACGTATCACAAAACATTGAGGTGTATAGGTATATATAATATATTATTTGTCGTAGATATCGATGTATCTTTGTGAAAAATTAAAAATAGGTTTAATATACAGTGGAAATATTTGTGCGTGTAATGGATTTAAAAATGCATGTAATAGCGGTTTCGGGTAAAACTAATGAAAATTTGTCATTTTTCGCGTACCTATATAAAGTATTCTGCAGATAGTATACACTAATTACAAGTCTAATTATCATTCGTAGTCATATATACATATATATACCGTCAGCGACCGCCACGGACAAATAGACAGAGTGTTAAGTCGATACCATAAATTACATTAATATACATATATGTATAGTAGTTAGCAGATATAACGGGGAAAAAATCGAGAAATTCATTATGCACGCTATTACGCCAACTATTTTATACATCTCTGTGGCACTGCGCGAAGTTTCGATAATCCCACAGTGAAATCACGAACAGACGTCGTGATTATAATTAAATAATATTCGTATACGTTTATATTATGTGATCAGACGCGCGCGTGTTGTATAGGTATAATATTTGTTTAACGTACCTATTTGCTGTGTGTATGCCCATACAGTTGTTTGTATACAGGTACGTGTGTTCGTTGAACCTTGATCCGAATTCGTTTTTCATTCTTCGACAAATGTAATATTCGTGTCCTTAAAATTCAATAATAATAACAATAATAAGTCAGGGAAAAAAGGCGTCCATCAATAATAATAATGATAATAAGTAGTAATAACACGTATGTTGTATAGGTAGGTATAATACGTATAGAACGCGAAAGTCACGCTTATCTATATATTAGTCATACGTACACGCAGTCTTCGCGTAGAATAAAAATCTCACAGACGGCCCTATATATATATAGGATATAATTTAATAATTACGGCAATTTTATTTTTTCTAATAAATCATAATCTGCCCCAACGCCAATACAATAATGTATTCGTATAAATATTTCTATAATTGATGTAAGTGCAAGTATTGCGTAAACAATAGAACAGGCGACGATATTTTTCATTGAACAGAATATTATACTTTACACGATATTTTTCGATATTTTTTTTTTATCTGTGCAATTATAACCTTTATTATATATTTAAGATTACATCGATCTAACGTCACCGTCTTCGAGGACGCATTTCGTTGAAATATATTGGTGCCCATGACGGATACCTATATAGGATACATACTTCCACAATAAATCCATATTAATAAATCGATCGATCCGTGATATTGTATTACCTATTAGAAATACTGTCACATTATGTTCATGAAATTAACTCAGCAACTTTCTCCGATGGTCATATAAATGGCTATATATTGTATGGTGTATAAATCACCGATGTATATATTATATCTGTTATATATGCACTCAAACGTAGTCTGATCCCTTCCGTCATACGACATATTTTTATGCCAATTGGAAATTTTTCCAGTCCAAAAAAAACTCGTCGGTAATAGTTCCTTTTTAGTGGGCAATTTGTCTCCGCACGAAAAAAATGTTTATTATATTGGTTTTAATTATTTTTAAGCTTATAATAAATATATGAACGCTCCATAACGCATATAATAGGTACCTTCAAATATGCGAGCAGAAGGTGACGATGATAAATATTATAAACCTGACATAATTGAGTCTTACTCATTTGATTTTGTAATGTTTATGGTCAACGTGATTCGATTTTAATAAGTTTATGAGCCAATAAAATAAGTAGGTACTTACTGACTTACACTGCTCCATAAATAATCTGCTGATTTGCGTTTTTTTCTATTCAAAGGATAATTGCTAATCAATTATTTTTCATGAGTATGCCAGTGTGACATATCAGTCTAATACGGCATTGAAACCTTAAAACGTAACGCATGATGTATTCAAATGATTATATTAAATTTTTTAGTCCAGAAAAAAAATCCCCCTTGTTTCTTTGGCGAAAATCACAATCCGTGAGATTCCGACCTAGTTCGGCGAAAATTTTGGTCGAAGAGAAAATTATCCGTTTTGCAACCGGCAAATCTCTACAATTAACCATGTCGATACTGCTTACTCGGTATGGGTTTATGGGAAATTAATGCGTAGATAATTAGTTTTATGTCGAGGATGGTCTTTCTCGTGGTCACGATCTTGAAACGCACTGGGGAGTACGTCTTGTCTGTCTCGTGTTTACTCGGCACTTCTATCATCAGTGAACAACAAGAACAAGACGTTTGTCTTTTAAAAGCCATTACAAACACGACCGCGTGCGATGGTAAACATTATTATTTGTTCTGTGGTCTTCGTGGTTCGTTTTAACATCACAAATATGCTAAACAATTATTTCTTACGTTTGAATGTGTGATGTACAACATATTATGTATTATTATTTATTTTATTATATACTATAAACTATACGGGACTCTTATATAAATTCAGATTGTTTTTGCATATTATGTGAGAATTATAACCGTTAATCAACAGGACATAAAATATAAGTATATGATAAATATGTATTCATTTTTAAGTATGTTTAATATTATTTGTTCTATATAAATTTACAACTTACTAGGGTTAACGTCTTATAACCGTCTTATACATTTCTAAATATCATCTATTATATACGTTTTTTTATTTTTATTGATGATTGGATCAACTCTCAAAGTTATAAACTTGATGCATTAAACTGAAAACATATACATTATAGGTTAGGTTAAGGCTTATGAAAAAATTAACCATTAAATTTGTTTTTTTTTAATACTATTCACGGAAACACAAGACTGCATGTTCTAGAAAATCGTATACATAAATCATATTTAGGTATTGTACCTCCGGTCAAACAGTGCTGTTTAAGATATTTTTTTCTTTGAACTTATGAGTAATGATTATACTATTAGGATGTACATATAGGTACTTTAAAGTTTAAACGGTTGTTGTAATATCTTTTCCCGATCATATATTTTACAATTAATTATATATTATACAATATAATATATTATATTGGACAATATTATAAACGTTAATATACAATTATCGATTCATTACAAAGAATTTTGTTTACAACATATTATAATATTTTAGAAGTAGATGTCCGGTGTATAATATAGTTCATGTAAGCATGTATATTGTATGTAATATATATATTTGTAACATGAGCTGACCCGCAGTCTTTTACAAATCATTTTTATCGCCATAATTATAAGTCAAAAAACACACTTCGGTTGTGTTTAAAATTTAATTATTATAAAAAATATAGGTACGTATTCATACTATAGTATATATATTGTATACACAATTTACTTGACTGCCTTCAAAATGATTTTAAACGATTTTTAGTTTTTTTTCGCGCGTATTTGATGTTAGGTACCTATATACGACTGGTCGGCTTTCGGATAATTTATACGTAAATACTTGAACATTCACTATTACTTATTAGACGAGTTTAAAAGAAGAACTCCCTGTGATTATATGAGGAAAAATTACTAGACGTAAGGTTAAATCAATTATATGGATACTGCGGTATAAAAGTTATTACCGAACGTGCATCTGTTTAATTTAATTCGGACCAGACCATCTATTTCACGGTGTACATTTTCAATAAGCCGCTGCTGCAATACGCGCGTACCCATCAATATATAATATTATTATTATCAGTTTAAAATATTATTTCCAGAAGAAAACCAACGTCTACGAATCTCAATCGTATTTTGGAGGTTCTTTTGCGTATGGAAATTAACCTAAAGAATTAGATGCTTACAATATAATACAATAATATATGAGGGCATCGGAACAATTAAGATAATATAGCAATGCGTTACAGTTACAGGTTACAATCCGTGCGATTATATTAATAGGAATTATATAAATATATTATCCTTTGCCCAGGTATAATAGTTAGATATATTGTATACCTATACCAATAGGTACCTGTACCATAATATGTATATGTATTACATAGACCACAGATGATATTGTTGATTACAAATTGCATATTATAGGTATACCATCCCACTATATTATAAACTTGACAGTAAAATACTTAGGTAATCGACAACATATTTTGAGTTTAAAAATATAAATGATATAAATACACACAGCTCTGATGGATGAGATGCGTATTACGTCTTCGCCGAGGTCGGAGGGGCGGGATTGGAGATACATATAGTATTATTTATATATTTGAAACTGTTAAACCTTAATATATATATAGAGTTACTTAATCACATATAAACAAACACAGGGACATATACAACACGTACATAGCATATACATATATTATTATTATTGTTTGTGAACATTATTTCGTTTTGACCTTATAAGAGGCGTGAATGATAGATGCGATTTGCATCGCAACGTCTCGTATATCTAGTGAAAGGAGATATGATGGTGGCGTTATTATTATAAGCTCCTAAATACGGATCGTATATTTTGCATTCGTACACAATGCGCATATATTATAATATATATTGTTTCAATTGCAGCGTTGACACGGAGACTTCATCAACATGGTTACAGGAGTCACGGGTTTAAAATTGATATAGGTATATCGCGTGTCATCTGTAACGTGGTCTAATATTATAAATATATCACATTATACAATACACACTGTGATTCAACACATGATATGTGTAAAGTTATTTAGTGATGAAACATACTGTACATATATTATAGCTGGCACAATAATTTCTCACGGGAAATATTTTGAGGAAAAAAGATACTTCAAAGATTCGACCTAAAAAACAAAACTCACACAATTAGGCAAATACAATTGCAGCAACACACACATAAACACATATACTGACGTAATGTTGTTTTCCATTAAAATAAGTCGGGACATCGGTTACATGACGGATATGGTAGTCAAAGTATGGATACAAATGGGTACGCGTGTGAACAAAATAAAATTATTGGTTTCATAGACGTGCTGTATTATACTGCACGACGATTTACGATTATCAATTTACCAATATTGCGTAATAATAATTATTATTGACCAATTAAACTATTTTCGACCGTATATATATACCTACGTGTGTGTCTTGATCACAAACTCGCCTTGGATAAATTATGATGTGCTTGTGAAATTAAATCTGCGTTGATCTAATTTTTTCCTTCAATCATATAATATTATATTAACTATTAATTATTAAGTAATACCTTTAAGATAACGTACCACATATATGTAACCTACATTTACAGTCCTATGCAAAATTTCGTTAAATTGCGAATTTATTACGTAAAGTAATTTAATAAATTTTAAGTACCTGTAATAGACAGTTAAAAAAAATAAGATTCTATTTTGATGCTCAAAATGTTACAAAAATATTTAAAAAATAATTTTTTCCACGAAATTATAAATATTGTTTTAATATTATCAGTTAATACTATCAGTACACTTAGCTCCGATAAATTATTATATTTTTCCAATAAAGTTAATAGGTTGTCAACGTATTAGGTTGTTTAAAATTATGAAGTACTACAATATTACGCTACCTATATATATAATAAATATACCCCTAGATACTGATTCAACGTGCGTCCCTCGTGTTCATAAAATGGTAAAAATGAAGAAACGTGCAATACTTAATATATATAAACCAAAAAAATAGTATCGATAAATAAAATACCTATCTAATTTGATTTTGTACCACGATGATATTATATACCTACCTACGCCTTATAATATATACTATTATACTAATACTATTTTATACTTATAAGTACATTCATTATAATAATAAGCACAATTAACAATGCAATGTTATTATGTATTTATTAGTAGGTACAGTATAATTATATGTTATAAGAGCAAAAAGTGATGTCTAGATCAACAGCACCAATTTCCAACATGTAATTCAATGTGACACTTTAATTTGCGAACTTAAACATATAATATTCTTTAAGTTGATGGATGTCGAATAGTTTTCACTTTATAATATGTATTATAGAATATGGATATGAAAATTAGGTGTGCAACGAAATAATGTGCACGTAAAACTATACCACTCGTGAACAAGTTTTTCGACTAAATTACTGAATAATTGCCGTATCATATATATATATTTGCTGCAAGAGATCGCGTTTTAACCGTACAGCGCACATATTATCCACCAACTCGGCACATTCAACTAAGCTATATTATTTGAATAGAAATCGTAATAATATAGTACCTATATCTACGTAAGTACAGTATACTTTTTACGTTACAAAACTTTGCATCTTATACAGTCTTATTATCTAGGCAGTCTGCAGGTATATATATATATACCATAATATTACATATTAAATTATGTACGAAAGTACGGTTAAGATGTACAATGTGCATTCATGCTTATGTATAATTTAATATATGTACATGTAAATCATATTGCCGATTGTGACACAATGCTACATGCGTGTAACGTGATATGGCAATAATTAATTAATTGGTGAACAAACGGACAACGGACTCGAGAAAAACGTAGGTTTATCGGTATAGTAAATCAGTCCCGTATAGGTATACCTACATAATTTATAATATTATATTGTGTGTGTGTCATAAACTTGCTTACAATAATATATATATTAATATATGGTACCTATATATACATTATATATAATTATATATGATATAATATTATAAACAATAAATAAGTGGTAAATGTTTATAATAGTAGTATTGTATAAACGCAGAGTGTGACGCGTATCTAAACGACATGTGGCACGCAACGCCCGGTTATTTCCGGAAATCTTAGACCGGCGCAGCGGTCCCGTCGAGATGACGAGTCGCCGGGCTGGGCGTTCAAGTCTCTCGTCCGCGACGCTGCTGCAGGAATAGCTGGTATTAGTATCCTACATCGGTATTAGGTAGTTGTAAATTGTAGTCCCACGTGAGTTTTATTATTTATTTTTTTATTTACTTACGCAACACCTAGACGACTAACGCGTAAATGTCATATGGCAGTGTAGCCAACTGGGGAATGTGAAAGCAACGTGAACTTTCACTGTTATTATTATACATATATATATATATATATATATATATATATATATATACACGGTTATATAATATATTAATATGTACATAAACGTGCGAAACCACATATATTTATACGACGAAGAAGGGTGAAGAATACATGAAAGAAGATGAAAAGATTATGCGTGCAGTCTCAACGACCATTTCAATAATGGAATCCATTGATTTATTATTAGGTATAAAGGCTTCAACTTTTATAGGTCATATTAATTAAGTCTTCATTCAAAAAAACAAATATCATATTTCAACTCAACTAAACTATGAACTAATTGAGATCATAAATTATTAAATTACATGGAGTGCCTAATGTACATATATTATTTTATATTTTATATACGTAATGGCAAAATCATAATAATATTATATATTTTTGTAACAATACTAATGGTTTAAAAAAAATCTTGTACGAGGAGGATGTTTTGTTCCCGGAGTGCTTTGTCCATGTAGATGGGTTGCATAAGATGTGCCTTTTATGAGGAGAATTTCGGGAAATTTAGAATATTGCGTTTGGTCGTGAGAGATTCAACGCATTGGTTGCGGTTGGGTTTTCTTTGTGCTTGATTAAATAGATGTGGGTGGGGTTGGTGCACCCGATTCTTGCTATTATTAGCATTGTGTACTGTGCATAATATATTCACAAAGACTCGTTACAACTTGAGCAATTCGAAGCGCCTCGGGATTAGAACGATGACGGACGACCGATCGTGGATGTATCTAGTACTTATATTGCATTAAAAATCAACCGAGAAATTATTATTATCGATCATATTATGACTGCATGTTATAATATGTAAGTAGTTATTTTAATTATTCTATAGCGCATTATTAAATGTTGAATGTGTAAAATAGATTGCGTCGATTGGTGTACAGGAATTAGACGTCGCCAATTCTTTGTTAAATCTGATTATTATGTAAGTTATTGGATTTTATATTTTATATCTGTTCTCGCTGTAGTCTATATATTATGACTTTGGCAGAGTATACCTACACTATATATATACATTTAGTAAACTAATTTATTTATCCATTAAAGTATTTAAAATAACATTTATGTTGGAACTTATAATTTAATTGTATTTTAATAACTTATGTTAATGGAAACAATTTTTACATTCTTCAAAATGTTAAGAGTCGTGAGTTACTATAAAAACTTTTTAATCGATGCGTCGGAAATGCATAGGTTCCTAAAATGTAATAAAACACGTTTTTGATTAAATAATATGTGTTTAATAATGCATGCATTAGTGTTTGCATGAAAAAAAGGAGAACTGTAAAACATTTATACTAAAGTAATCAAATAATAAGAATACTGGATATTCAAACAATCTAATAATATAGTAATAATAAACACTATATATCCAATAAAATATTTACTTCGTTAACAAATATTTAGAATAACAGTGTACCAATATAATATATATTGCTATGCCTACTCGTGGCTAAAATATTAAGCTTTCACAGCATAAGAGAACAATGACAAATTAATTATAATAATATTATGCGATTAACAACTTAAAAGTTAAAAATAGTTGATGTTTTTGATTCTTAGTGAAACGAGAAATGTGTTACTAAAAATATTTAAATATTATATATTATAAGATTACTTTTCCGAAGACGCCTGCAAGTGCAGTAAGTGATGAAGTTGTACAAATATTTAGACTTAGCTGGTATCTGTTACGAGGAAGCATGTATAATTTAACTAAATTATTTTTTTTATTATGGTTGGTGCGGTGAGACAATCAAACTACATCAATTTTGAAGAAGATAAATAATAACATATATCATAATACATAAAGATGTATAAAATGAAGAACGTGGTCTGCAGTTTTAATATTTGTGGTCAAACATAAATGATACATATATAAATAATTTTTCAATAACAACTTTCGCTTAACAAAGGTCATTTCCCTCTCAATCAACCGTTCGGCCCGTTCTAATAACTTGTCGATACATAATACCGATACATTTTATACAAATTACATATAAACAATGGATATTCCTAGTAATTATATGTATAAAAGGTGATGTCTAGGATGGTACATTTTTTCATTGTAAACTGATTATGTTAAGAGGAATAATACAAAAATCATTCAGATCTTAAACATTGCAGCGATTAGATTTTTTTGTAACATTTTACAATTTTTTTTCTTTTATTATTATCGACACTTTACCTTATTAAGACTTATCATCGCGCATCGTCTATTTCTGATATGCTATTCTTTCCACGAGGAATTTTTACTTCTATAAACACAAATAAATCTATGAAACATATAATACTATGCATGACGTGTTTATTTCACACATCACCATTTAAAAAATTTACACTTTCTAAATAGTTATACGTTTGTAGTGTTTAACTTTAAACAAAAAAAAAACTTATTGTTCATATTACAGTCATACGGATAACGTAAAAACATAATAATATATATCTTGCCAGTGTAATATACCTACACATATACCTATATAATACGAGACTTCGTAAAAATTGACCTTGAATTGTGTACACGTTGTAATATATAATATTAATATTATAATACCTATAGATACGTAATCTAATTCATCAAAGGAACACACGCATATAGGAACATTCGTATCGATTATTCGAAAAGAGTGAAAGTGTATCACATACGTATAATATAATAGTAATATATCATATGCATAAGCATAATCGTTGTGCCCATATAACTTATAAGGTGATATGGATTACGTGTTAGATGTTTTTTTTTCCGTAGACCAACCAAACGGCATTCCATCTTATTTTAAACGATAACAAATTGATCGTGTCTGTGGTCATTTTTAATTTCACTAATTAAAATAACTATATATCTTCATATTATTATATACACTATATCGGCTCGAAGCTTAAGGCGCATGCAGTTTATTTTTGACGATATATTCTTTCATAACATAATATTATCGTCACCATAAACATAACGTATAATAATATAATATGTAGTGCAATTACATGACTAATATGCCGTCGTCAGCAGATCGTATTTGTACATTTAAAATGTTATAGCTTAAGCGTGCAATAAATCTACGTAATTTGTGGTATTTATAGTTGGATTGTATTTTTATATAGGAACGCCAAATTAGTCGTATAGGTATTAAAATCTCCGATCGTAACACCTTTATATATTAATGAAAATAATGCTTATAATATGCGCTAAAAAATAAGTGTAGGTACATTATGAGTGTACATAGATACAAATTTACATTTATTTATAGAGTCAATAATAGGTTAAAAAGTGTTAAAATTGTGTTAATAATAAGAGGCATTACAAAAGAAAAGATGCACGCCTCGATAAACAATTACCTAAAATGAAAATGTTTTTTTTTATTTAATAGGTACCTACTTAATTAAACAGTTATAATTATTGTGGAAATGTTTTAGTGCAAACAAAAACATTTGATATAATAACATCATATAATACAATTTATGCAAATTTTTGGCAATAATAATAATAATTACTCTGCCGTGGGATTCGTGCTGGGCGATTTTGTACTTTCAAAACGTTAATTACATATGTTTATACAATGCTAAAATATAATGGTAATTGAAGTAAAATTCTGAAATCCGTGAACATTTCAAAGCTAATCATACTTGAGAAATAATTTATAGTTTCTTTTACTACACGATTTGCTCTTTTAATACAATGTTAAATGTTAATAATTTAACGTGAAATTGTAAATACTGATTTAGTGCGTCTAAGTATGAGCGCTATGTGGTTAGGTTAAGACTTGCGATAGGTTATAAAATAACTATAATGATATACGTAAATAATAAATAATTATAATTTATAATAGCACAATAATAACCACGATTAAAATTTAAATTGTTAAGCTCCATTATATACTTATATTTACCTGACTTAACCAATAATTTCATCATAGGTACATGAAGTATTATTATAATTTATAATGTATAGCTTAACATTTCTCCTGACTCATATTTCCTTAATCCTAAATAAACATAAAGCTTACTTAGCGGTTAGAGTATCTATACCATATAATTGAGCATATTAATTTCCATGACGAATTCAAGTGACCTATACCTTTATTATCTAAATATAACATTTCATCCCTAAAATTCTTGAACGAATGATGATGTAATTCTTTCTTTCAAGCGTTTTTACAAAAAAGTTTGTTTTAGCTAGCATACATTCCTATATATAGTCCTCTATATGGATCCATCTTTTAAATAATGATGTTGAACATTTGGGGTGGTGTAAAAGCAAGTGCCATCCTAAAAAGTTCAACATGTTACAATTTATCATTCACACCTAATAACAGCCTAAGTTTTCATTTTTCTAGATAATTTTACGATGCGCAAAGTTAGCGCTATAAAAAGCAATAAAACATACCTATATAGGATATATTATTGTTGGTAAATCGTAGGTTTTAAATTATAAGATGTATACCTGATAAGTGATAAGAACACCTGTACTTGAAAATATCCAGTATTCAGTAATAGTAATTAAATAGTAATCAGTACATGTCGAGGAATAGTAGACTAAATATTATCGTATACTGGTTACAAAATATATATTTAAAATTTAACACGTATTCTCGTAAAATTATATTTTTAACAATATATCCATAATACATCGTTACCAAGTATTGTATAAGAAAAATACAAATTTTATAGTAATTACTTTAATAGGTTAGGGCACTATCTCATGAATGTACAACGATTAACATTCAAACACAACGATTCAAATATTCGCTTGTTTATGCTGCAGATACGTATTTTTTAATCGATTTCGTTGCGTTTTTTTCGAAGTATTTATAGTGTTATTAGATTTTCACCTTCACGAATCCGCCCGTCAATCTGCGAACAATAGTTGCAAAGTCATAAATCTGCTAACGCATTGTACCTCAAATGTATAATACATATAGGTATGGTTTCAAAATCCGCGTGAGCCGTCGACTGTAATAATATAATATAACGTAATATTGCGCGGCAGGCCGTCGTGGGCAGCTGCAGCATAATCATCGTGGGTCATAATTTGTACATTATTAACAGTAATTATCGTGCACGTGTTTTAAAACCCCCGAGCAGGTTTCTTCTCTTAAATATTTTATCACGTCTCATTCGTGCAGACATTATACATTTATAATATACGATATAATGCATATACGTATTATACAATATCATATCGCACACACATTTATTCGTGAACCATCGACCGCCCTCGACTACGACGGCCCGTTCAATTTTCATTCCTCCGTCTCCGAACCCACCGCGTCCACCGGGGTCCGTATAGGGTTCAAGCGGTCCGACTTTGGCAACATTGACCTTTCCCGACCACGGAATATATTGTACGACGACGCTCGAGTCTTCGCTGCTGCCGAGCTCTATACGTCGTACAAACGCCGCGCGCCACGACTTTCACTCGTACCCACCTATATAATAATCGATCGCGATTATCGCACAGCCGCCGCACATTTAAATCTTATCGCGCGTTACGATGTGTAGTACTTACCTATAACACGACTATAAATATGACGTGCGACCGCCGCCAAAAGCCTCAGAAGGAACCGGTTTCAAATGACTGCGAAAAGTTTCGTGGTCGTAACGAGTGTTCGTTCATCGCGGAACGCAGAAGACGTGTGCTGCAGAGGTCCTCTCTCTTATTAGTCGATTTCACAACATTATATTATGATATTATCGAACGATAATAAAATAATCGTCACTTTCCGATGTCGCGTTTTTCTAACTCTATATTTTATAATACGAAAGTTGTAATATTATTATAATATTGTGTATGGTTCCGAATTCGAGGGGCACCGTAATATGTAAATTATATATTATGCACCACGCTTCTGCAAGCATATTATGATAAATTAACCTGTTAAAGGTCAGAACGATTTCAGACGCTAACTGTCTTATTATAATATTGTGTTTCATTTCCGTATGCTTTTTTATCTATGACGAAATACGAACTTTGAGAAAATTATATTATAGTGAAGTTCTGGTTGAAATTTTATGCGGTTTTTTTTCAGCGACCCGAAGGACTGCGGTGCAGACCTTGTTATGTATAATGTAATAATTAATAACGAAGACACATTTCTCTGGTGACTACTGACGAGTAAAAATCTGAATATGGAATGAAAATTGTAATGACTTTTAAATGACAGACAAACGTTTTGATACACGGCTATTGTATATAATAGTGTTCTGTTGAACGTTCATACAAGCTATAAAATATATTTCTGTGTAAGAAACTTTTAAACGAAAATTAATTGATTAACCTTAATAATATGACAGATACTGAGAAGCGATGACTTTGACAATATTTAAAAATAATTTATAATATAACTATATAATATATATAACTATATATTATAACTTATAGTATAATATTATAATATGTTTATACTTATATTTACGTGCTGAAAAAATGTTTGTTTCAAAGATTTCTACTTGATTACGGAAACACATTTTAATAAATTGCAAGCAAATGACGTGTGCTATTATTTTAATACGTGCACATAATATACAAGTACATTTTATTATATTAACCTTAATAATCGTTAAAAAAAATCTGTATTGACCGCGGTTGTCTGGTCGGCGCATATAAAACCATAACGTGGAATTATACGAATTATACGAATGTAAACCTCGAGGTTGATAATCGGAGTTCCTTGAATTTTTTCGATTTTTTAGACCTTATACAGACAGTATGGATGTAAAAAGGACTAGACACATCATATAGATAAGATGTATTCACACTGTAAGTATATAATATACGCTCGCGACATACATATATAGACATGAATACATGATGGTTGTAAACGGTGTAAAAATAAAATGAGCGGTTTGGCGGCGTTGTCCTTCGACAGAAAATTTTGTTTTACGTAATTATCAAAAACTACTCTCCTCGCTCGGGGGGCGTCCTCCGGTGGCTGCTACATAGTTAGATGACCCATAAAGTTCGTCAAAACAGTTAAAATACCGGCGGATATGCGTGTACGCAATAATATATCTTGTATACCTATTGGAAAAGAAAAAAATCGCGGTCTTATAATATTATAATTTAATAATAATGCAAGCCTTTATATAGGCACATCTCTTTATTGTTGTTTAAAAATGTATTAAAAATCTACACTGTAGTATTACAATTTACAGTGTATAATTTGCTAGTAAGTTCGATAACATAATATTGTAATATTGAAACATGGCATTTGGCAAAATAAAAATTAACGTTTATGTGCATACGTACTCAGTGGTAGTTATAGAGATACACCTACACATATTATAGTCGAAAGGCTGGCTGCACAATACCTACCTCCTATGTATAGACGAAATATAATGTATATAATAATGTAAAGGATTGATAACAACGTTGGGCAGACACGACACACAATAACGTAATCGTATTACGGACTTCGTTATTACAATATATAATACAGAGGTGTAATGTAGCAGTCTAAATAATATTATGTTATACATTGTGTTTTCTATAATTGAATGTGACCGAATAGAATAGAATCAGTGGTATAATATACATCTAAACCAGCTACCGCTTTAATGTCTAGTATTATGACGGGCACAGGTTACATTTGGTATAGTGCTATTATATATATTATATAGGTATATCTAAATATAATTATTAACGTAGCAACATCCATCGTTCCTTCAATCAACTCTTTAACCGCAATAGCGTCCATCAATGGGGATGAGTAAAAAGTGCTGGGATCGAAGGGGGGTGGGGGAAAGAAACGATTTTTATTAAAATTCGCGTCTAAGTTCAAACAACCCGAAAAGTCGGTTATTTTGATATCACCACCGATATGCTTTCAAAGGGCTGAAGCAAATACTTTAAACGATAATACCGGAAGGCTTGCGTTAATTTACTAGTGTCAAAAATCAGTACCCCCCTCTAAACCAGTGTTTTCCGAAAATTCACCACTGGTATACCGGAATACACTTAAAAGTAGTCCCGTTTAAATGTTGAGTCAATTGACGGAAACATAATTTTTTTAAGTTATATTAAAATTTAAAAGTATTATTTTTAAATATTCATATTTTCATAACAATTTCCCTAATAACAATTATCATAAAATTATGAACCGTTCATTAATTACAATTTCTGGGAGCACTGGTATGTGAGGAAAATATCAAATAATTTCCATACCACAAAATGAGCCACCTTCTGGTAATATAATTTTAAAGTACTATTTTGATCCCTAGCTAGCTGGATCTATAGGTACCTACCTATATTTAATCGGTTTCTTGTCACTCACGCATTCCGTGATTATTTCATTCACGTATATCTACATAAAACAACGATATAGTAATAATAATAATAATAATAATAATACGTATTATGACGTACATGTATTTGGAATTTATGTGTACCTACAGGTATATGTCAAAGTGGTCAAACAAAATTTGTAATGTTAAAAGTAGATATTTACCATAATTCATAACTTTCTTCATATTTTATCAATAACCAAAATTTGCAGCACACCACAGGCCGGTTTGACGAAAACAAAATAAACCATATTATGTAAATACTCATAACTCGATTCTTTTGCTAGTTCTTTTTTTACAATTCTCACTGTTTCTAATTTTGCTTTGGACATGAGTTAAACAGAGTTTGGGACAGATAATTTACTACAAGATGGATTTAAATTTTAAATGTAACAATTAAATTATACGTTCTTATAGTCAATCGCTCAAAAATAGTTGTATTTTATGAGTAATTTTAAATGGGTACGCATTCCTTAAGCAGTTTTCGGAAATAATTAAAAATGTGTTGATAGTATAATTAAAATATATAAACAATAAGTCAAGGACAATCCCGTATAATAGGATTTACTAATGGATTTATGCGTATAATATTACACACATACACACACACACGCATATATATATAGGTGAGACCTAACCTATATATATATATATAGAAGGAAAACAAATTGTGTAAAATAATGCGTAAATGTGTAAATGTGTAATACATAGGTATTGTATTTTATAATTTATATATATATAGTTTTATTGTTTAGAAATATAGAAATTCAAACAAGAAAGGTAAAGCGTTTAAAGCTTTTATAAGCGGTAAAAATGAATATAGGTTAATGTTATTGTAATTGATTGTCATTAAAAATAAATAAAAACTAATTTTGGAATGACAGTGAACGTTTATATTCACACGTTCTTAAAATTATTATGATCGACACCGCGGGTTATTGAGAATACAATATCATAATATCTAAAATATCAATTGTTCTATTCAAATTTAAGTTCTATAACATTCGTTTTTTCTTAACAAAAATGTGTAATACATGTTGTGCAATTTTTTTCCATTTGCACGAAAAAAACGTAACCATATTTGTTATAAATGTATATTTAACCGGTAAATAATCTAATAATAAACATGGTAAATAACATCTGTCAACAACTATATAGGTACTATTAAAAACCAAAAAATAACTCTAAGCCTGCAATTGCAAGCAGTAAGTTACGATTACAACAATCATCATAATTTATGTTTATGTGATCGTTAAATGTATATACAGGGTATAGTTTCTGTTGAAATTCAGTGTTTACAAATATATATATACATATTTACGTATAGGTATTTATATAGGCAACGCGAATTCCTGCACAAAATTACCTACGCGCTGCAAATCAAAATTAACTTCCTGACACAATTACCATTATATAATGTTAATTTGTAATCCATCCTGTCTCAAGCGGTGATTTCGAAGTGAATCAACGCACTTAACGAGTGTTATGCGTGTCCAATGCGTCTTCCTTCTGTCATGTCGTAGACTGTGTGTGTATATTTATATATAATACAAATATACAATTACCGCACAATCTGTAAAAAAAAAACCGACAACTCGCCAATTAATAGAGGTTCCTACTGTATACATAGGGAAATTAATAATAAAATGTGCGAGGTGATATTTTTTTTTGGTTTCATAATAGTTTTCAAAAGACAATCTTACTCAACTATATGTCTATATATATAATACACACACATCTATCGACGAGTCTATAATATTATACATCGCTCTCGCGTTTACAATACATGTAACAGTCGTAGTAAACAACTTGCAATTCACGTTGGATCAGTTTCCGTAAATCTCACCAAGGACGTCGAGATTCACCACCACCCGCGAGTGCAGATTTTAAAGAGCAAAACAACAATAATAAGTAGGTTTTTATTATAGTTATTATAACATAGGTATGCTTTCGTTATAATAAATTGGCAAAATGAACAAATGTATTTCTTCGCTTTTCATTGCTGACAGTTGCAGAAGCGTTGAAGTATAATATATTATATGACGAACGTGCGCGAAACGATAGTAATAATAATGCATAATATATAAAAACTTGGGACTTACGCTATGCATGACTAATGAGCAATAATAATTTCATAAATAATGATCCATCACTGATGGCGCTGCAATCTCTGCGCAGAGACTTTTCATTATCATATTATTTAGAACATATATTTTGTCTATACGTATACGAACAATTATATAACTTGATTATTCGTTTATAGCTAAATTGGATTTTCTACGAGTATCGTAATATAATGAGCAGTAGACTTGTTTGACTCCTGCAGGTTTACAATCTTGGCAAAATTCAAAATATGAATTATAGCTACGTATAGCCGCGGTATAGGTATAAAGATTTCTCTTTTATTCTGTAAAAAATAACACTGCAAAGTTCATACAAACGTAATAACATTTGGTGATCGAAACTCTCTTATAAAATAAGAATTATTAATTTCAATTTTCAGCGAACAAATATGAATAACATTTATTCTGAAACATATAATAATTATACGCTTGGTCCTCATACAATGCTGGTTAAAATGTACACACAAAATACAAGACAATATTTCGAACTTTCAAAAGCGGTTCATTTTTCACAATAACCCGCATGCGCGTTGCCACATATTTCGTAAAAATTTCAAATTTGTTTTTTTCTCACATGCGTGTTATTAGTTTCTACTAAAATTATTTCACCCGAGTGCAGTATTTTAGGTTTCTTTACCTAAGTAGGTATTCTTTGTAGTAACGTTTCGGAAAATATGAACACAGACTTTCGTTTCACTTCCTCACGCCATTTTTCCACATACCAATTTAGATGGTTTTCTACACGTGTCTGAAGTCCAGCTAAGGTAAACGTGAGAACGAATGTGGTAAAGAAAATCCTATATACATATATAATATTAGATATTATATTATCCACTCGAAATATTGTACATATTATTATTTTACTGCAATATATTATGTAGCGTTTAACTTGAACAAAAACTTCGTTTAGTATTTTAAATTGTGTAATACACAAAAACACATTATATTTCCTGCAAAGTTATATCTGTTCCTGCGTCCTGCAGCGGTTACACAAAAAAATAATACACGTACTATATATATTATGATATTGTCAAAACTAATCATTATTTCGTGTGTCTTCGCAACAATCACCGCGTGAAACTATGAAATAAATCTAAAAAGTACACAATTGTAACAAAACGCGTATCATATATATATACCAGATCTCGCGCGTGAGAATCAGATTAATCTAGTGAAACCATACTACGCATAACATAATATTATAATATAATGATATTACAGCGAGAACAATAGTTCAGGAGGCACACGTAAGAGAGCGAAATAAATATTATAATAATATAATATAATACATGTAGACCATACGCAGTCACATCACACGTATGTACAAGCTAATTTGTATTCAACCGGTTAAAAGGGCATAATATACCTACCCACTTCGGTGCACATTTCAGCGTGTACGAAGACCAATACTAAGTCGCCGGTTAGGCCTCGGCACATTGTTTATACGTATTATTATTATAATGTTATACCAGTACGGGATCGTTGAACACGTCATTACAATAATAAGTTCGTATAACGTATTTGCGGTCATCTACACCACACTATATACCTATTATGGTTATATTATACAGCCTGCGACCGATTATCTGCAGAGATGCGTTTACGCGTTCTGCGCACGTCGTAGGTAAATTTTAAATATTAATAACCCCCATTTCGTGTACCTAGGTTGTGTGTATGAACTGTCTAAGGATAGAGGATAGTCCGAACGGGGGTGGGAAGAAGGTCGTTGATATCTCGGTAGTTTCTTATAACGAGAGAAAAAAAACCCGCGCAACGCCTTCGGCTTTCACTATTTATTCATTGGACTATAAAGCGGTGAGAAAAACGAAATAATAATAATATCTCGACTAAAAACACACTGTGACAACAAGACGCTTAATTCGATCGTTTAATACGAAAAAAAGATAAAAAGAAAAAATAATACAATTATTATTAAATTATAAAAAAACCGCTACAGATTTATGTTTCGGTATACCTATTTATAATCTATATTTTTTTAACATCGCGATAATATGTATTTACCGCCACGCCTTCTCCGCAGTCGGCACGGTTTTATCGTGGTGAAGATTATACGATTTTGCCCCTCAAACTATATGCTATAGGTAATAGGTATAATGGTATATATAAAATATTATAGGTAGGTACCTACAGCGTCACAGCGATTTTGTGATCGCGGCTATGACAGACGGATCGGTTCAGTATAATAGAAAAAAATTCTCGAATATATGACAATATGACATATCAATACGAGTGAGCTGCATATCACACTATATAGGTATTTCCTACACTTATGTATATGTATATAACGGGTGTAACCGCCTACCTTATACGAGCACGACGAGACATCAAAATATAAAATATTATCATAAGCGATTATATATTATTATATATTATAATAGGCATATAGGTAATATACGACGAAGACACAGTTTCGGGTGAAATTTTTTTCGACTCGTCATAACGATATTTTACAATAATATCATCGTAACATAATACCTATATTATATACGTCATACGTTATACATATATTATATTATGCATTATATACATATATTCATTGTCCGCTCCCCGTTCTATCGTTATTATTGCCCACCCCTCCCACCGAATACAGCAACGGACATAATGCATATTTTTTTCTCTACACCAGACTATATATAAAATAATATGTTATAAGGAAATAGGTATATTATCGATACTGGACACCTAAACATACATATTGGTACCTACGCAGATTGGTTAGGTACTCATATAATGCAACGTTATTATTCAGCGAATTTGGATCGTTTTGAACGACGTCGATACACATATACATAATAATAATGTATAATATTATATATAACGCGCACAATGGGTGTTTTATTTGTGCCCGCGAGCACACACATGCGCGAGTATGCAAATTCAAATTTTTATCCTATAAAACATTAAAGTCATACGTAGAGATTAGACACGGTCTTGTCATGGTATCGTATTATGTGATTTACCGACACATGATCTATATACATTGCGTTGGTTCGATGTTACGTAAATATTGTTTATTGAATAACAGTTGAAAACATATTTTTGGTGATGACTTTTGTACGGTTTGCGAACTACCTGTATAGTTATAGTTTATACTATAATATTATACTGTAGTTATATATTATCATAACTAAATAACCATATAACATATTATTATATTCATACTAACGGCGCAATATGTATATTTCTGTTTCAGATGCAATTTTTGCCATGGCTGTTAATATTTGGGTCAATTATTATATCTGACGCCGAACGTAAGTATATAAATGCGTCATTCAACCGTGTGCCTTTTGCTTAATAAAGCTCTATTATATAATCGATTAAGATATTACTAGTTTTTAATTTCTATTCATATACATAATATGTTTAGCAACCGTAAGATGATCGTCAACTGATTTTATCATCTTCAAATTTTCGATTGGTTTCAATATAATGTTTATCTCCTCTCAATCTTATCCTTGCACACTTCCATTCTTGAACACACCTTCAACAATTTATTTTTTAACTACAGTTCTCTTTTTAGAATCTTTAGAATGTTATATACAGCCATTGTAATCGTTTCCTTAACATAATTCCGTATAACATAATGCCGATTAAACAGAATAAATAACTATCCATCGTTTAATAAATCAATAAACAAGATAATTATTTGTCGAATGTTATAGTGTAACTAATAAGTATTATAATTTTTAATTAAGAAGATAAAACATACAATTTAAATTTGTCCCCGTTGAAAATATTGAAGAACATCAAGAAAAATGTTTTCTTGATAGACTCGAAATAAAACTACTTCATCTGGTCTATTTTTCCTCTTTATAACTATATAGTATAATAACATATATACTCTTAACAATTGACAAATAATTATAAAACACAATGAAAAAATTAATTTAATGATATTATTTATAATTAAGCATCAAAAACGTTTTTATTTTTACTTTTTGAAAATGAACACGATCATCGTTAATTGACATATCGCGTATTTTATAGTATCTGTCGCATCTTATTTGAAATTGTTATTGACATTGCATGTGTTAATATACATTAAATTGTAAATATGTATAATATGTTTATAATAATATGCTTGTGAGTTGCGTTACAATAATTGTTCCGTCTTATAACTTTAAATTGTTGAATCATGCATTCGTGTTCTTACCTATTCCACGGCTGGGTGAATATCAGTTAGTGTTGTTTTATGTCAAACAGTATATTATTACATATGTATTTCAAAATATAATTTAGATTCAGTGTGTGTTTTTTTTTTTACTATCGGAAAATCGCATTTAACTATTTAAGTTCAACGGTCTACAAGACCTTGAGAAGCCCAGTCGACATGATCTGCATTCTATATTATTTGCATCACGTTTTCGAAGACTACAATAACCTTGGCCCGTCCACTATTGTAATATCGAACGAAAACAATACCTTTGAACGCTTCCACAAAGTTTCGGAAACAATTTAACGAGTTATTAATAATATTCATATTAAACGCCGCTGTGTTACTCAGGTCTTATAGGTCATCGTGGCTACTGTTAGCAGCAACAGTTGCCGTTGCTGCGTGAGATCCCAGTCACGTTACTATTCTGATTGTTTGGTTTGTTTGTAGTTTTTAGCGCATTGTATAACACTTACGTGAATATCCGTTTGCGCTTTGATCGCAAGGACGAAATAGTTTTTTTTTTTTTGTAACTGGGTTTTGTAATACATTACAATTTACAGATGATATACAAAAACGAGAATCATCTAATCAAAAAAAGGTGGTGTGTTATTACACGAACTGGAGTGTTTACAGACCAGGCACGGCCAAGTTTTCACCGCAAAACATTAACCCGTACTTATGTACGCATTTAATATACGCGTTTGGTGGCCTGGACAAGGAAAATGGCCTGCGTCCTTATGATAAGTATCAAGATATCGAACAAGGTAAATTTTTTCAACTGTGTGTCATTTTTTATGTATATTTTTATTGACCCGATTGGTTTTCAACAGGTGGTTACGCCAAATTTAACGGATTGAAGACTTATAACAAAAATCTCAAAACGCTTCTGGCAATTGGAGGGTGGAATGAAGGTTCCGCTAGGTTCTCGAAATTGGTAGACGACGAAGATAAAAGAAAAGAATTCGTGAAAAATGTTATTAAATTTCTCAGACAAAATAATTTTGATGGCCTTGACTTGGATTGGGAGTATCCTGCCTATAGGGATGGTAGTAAGCCCAGCGACAAAGAAAACTACGCGTCCCTAGTAAAGGTAAATATATTGTATTAAATTTGTTTAGTTCATGTATGAAATATGTAATTTATTTTTGTTTTAACACAAAGGAATTGCGAGAAGAGTTTAATAGAGAATCATCAAAAACCGGCCGATCTAGGTTGCTTTTGACCATGGCAGTTCCAGCTGGTATCGAGTACATAGATAAGGGATATGACATTCCTGAACTAAATAAGTGAGTACATGGTTTACATTCTTACTTTGTTCTTTAATTTTTGTCGATTTTGTGTTGAATTAATATTATTATTTTTAATAGGCATTTGGACTTTATGAATTTACTGACATACGATTATCATTCATCGTTCGAACCAGCAGTGAATCACCATTCTCCACTCTATCCCTTGGAAGAAGATTCAGAATATAACTTTGACGCAAAACTTAATATAGTAATTTTAACTTTGTTTTAATTATATAGATGCTAACTATTATGTAAAATAACTTTGATTATAACTATTATATTGTTTAAAAAAATATAGGATCATACAATCAAACATTATCTTGCTTCTGGAGCTGATAAAGAAAAACTGGTTCTTGGTATTCCAACTTATGGTAGATCGTATACACTTTTTAATAGAGAGAGTAAAGACATAGGAGCTCCATCAGATGGTCCTGGGGAAAAAGGAGAAGCCACTAGAGAAAAAGGATACTTAGCCTACTATGAGGTATGGATGAAAATATAACATTTTTAAAATATAATTCAGACATATATTGCCCAAGATATTATATCTATAAGACTTTTGGTTATTATGCATGTACCTATACAAAATTGGTGACTATGTTTTTCAGCTTTCTCATAATATTAGTTATTAACACAAGAAAACAAGTAAACACAGTTGCCAACATTTTATAAATTGTATTTGTATAGTTTACCTGTTTACTGCAGTGTAAAGTGCAAACAATTTGTATTCATAGCATTTTTGTAAAAGCTATAAACATTATACTTTAATAAAAATATATATTGATAAGATATTCAAAGTTCTATTCATTATAATTTATACTGAATAAATACAAGTATATTAACACATTCATATTACATAATATTAGTCTGTTAACTCTAAAATATATGTATATAATAAAAGCAGTTAAACAGGTGTGCATAGTGCATTTTATTCTTCAAACACTATGACAAAAATTACAAATTCAGAATTTTTCAATACAACAGAAAATGCAACAATGTTTATAGTATTGAACTATTATTATTATATTGTATCATATTAATTTTTATTTTATCAATAACTATATTATTTAACCTTAGTTGGCATTTTTCTTTTATTAAAACAATATGTTTTCAAATTACTATTAACATAAATATTACAGTTTAATTATTTGTATTTATAGTAATATATTATACAAGGTGTAACATAAAGACTTGACAAATGGAATAACTTTTATCCTAATCAATATTTAAACCTTTTTTTTTTTATATAATATATAATCTTTAAATGCTTACATTACAAATAGGTACATACAGTACTTATAATTTTTTTTTTATGTACTGAAAATAAAAATTTAAAATAGCCATTTTTTAAATCTAATTTTTCTCAAATTTGGACGGTAAAAAATGTTATTTGCTAAGTAGTTTATTTTTTATAATTATTTTAATAATAATATTAATTTGAAATGTAATCACTTTTTTCAAAATATTCTTTTTGGGATTTTTCTGAAAAGCATATTTCTCTAATTATTAATTATTCTCATAATTTTCATAATTTTTGTCATATGTTTAACTAATATTAATAAATTAATCCAAACATTTTACTTGTCATGTCTTTCTATTACAACCTGTACACAATGTATACAATATGTATTTGACAAATCATTTAAATAAAAGGTCTATACATTTTAATTGATTATTATGAGTGATTAGATGTATCTCAATGTCTGTCGCAATCGTCATATATTTTTAAAATTATGTCTGTGCGCTCTACTTAATATAATATATCATTTATATGGAAATATGCAATATTGTTCTAATATCTTGTTAAGTAAATAAAATAACAGAATAATACAGATGGGTATAATGTTTAATTATTAATAGATTTGTGGAAATTTGAAAAAAGATGACTCCTGGACTATTGAACAGCCAAAACCAAAAGCAATGGGACCTTATGCATACAAAGATAATCAATGGGTTGGATATGATGACGAAGAATTTGTTAAACTAAAGGTATGATTAAATGTAGAAAACATTGCTATTGTCTATTATTATATTATATCAACTTAATTGTTAGCTAATATGATTTAATTATAATGCGTTTTTAATTAGGCTAAATATGTAAATGAAAATGATTTGGGAGGTATAATGTTTTGGTCAATTGACAATGATGACTTTAGAGGAAGTTGTCATAGTAGACCATATCCACTAATTGAAGCAGGGAAAGAAGCTCTTCTTGGGTTTGTATAATAATAATATGATGTATACTTAATTTATTTGTATGATAAAAATAATATATATTTTAATTCTATATAAATAAATTTTAGTGATTCGAAAGTAGCACCAAGTCAAGGAAAAGAAACTAAAACTTCCTTATCAAAATCCCGACCAAAACCAAGACCAATTGCAAGAACTACTACTACATCAGCTCCACAAGAAAAGTCAGGTGTGTCTACAACTACTCCAGAACCACCTACTACACCTGATACTGGAACTGGTAAGTTAAAATTTATTTTAAATTAAAATTTGTTATAATTATATGTATATTAATAATAAACAAACATCTTTGTTTTAAAGATTTTACCTGTAAGGATGAAGGATTCTTTCCACATCCACGTGAATGCAAAAAGTACTTTTGGTGTTTGGACAGCGGTCCATCAAATTTAGGAATTGTAGCTCATCAATTTACATGTCCTTCGGGATTAGTGTTCAACAAAATATCAGATTCTTGTGATTACACTAGAAATGTTGTCTGTAAAGATAAGAAAACTTCTGATACAACAACCACAACTACAACAACAACAACACCCAAACCAATTAAATCTGGAATAAAAACCACTACTACTACAACTACTACATCAACAACTCAGACTCCAGAAGTAGAAGATGACAGTGAAGACGAGTTTGAGGAAGAAGAAGACCCTAAAGAAATAAAACAATTAATTACTTTGATTAAGAAATTAGGTATTTATATAATTAGTTAAAAATGTCCAAGGTTTATTTCAAATTAGGACTTCTGTTAATAATTATATTTATATAGGTGGTGTAGCAGAGTTGGAAAAACAACTTAATATTAAGGATGGGTCAACTGAAGTAACAACTCCAGCAATAAGCAAATCCCTTTATAATAAAGTTTTAAAATTACCTTCCAATAGGTAAATTATATCTTATTATGAATGTAGAGTTGATTTTAAAAAATAAAATAATTATGCAGGTTTCAGTCCTCGTACATAAATGGACCTGGTCCCCAAAGTGAAGGGTTGGATAAAAAAGATGATGGTATTGATTATAAGAAAGATAAACCTCAATATGTTACAATTAGACGTCAAAGGTTTGTATTGTGAAATGTCAATTAAATATAACATATTAATTGTTTTTGAACAATAACATTTCTTATTTTAGGCCTTCTAAAGATGTAATTGATAACATCAAAGAATCAGAAGAAGAGGATATTCCTACTGTTTCAACTACTGAAAGATTCAAGCCAACGTATAAAACAGTTGATAGAACCCGATTCCGCGATTTAGGAGAAGTAGCTGATGAAAATTCTGAAAGTGATTCACTGCCCAAGTATACCACAATTAGTCGAACTAAATCATCAGAAAGTAATCCTGAAGAAACAACGAGTCCAAAATATGTTACTCTGCGTAGACAGAGACCAACTTACAAAGAAGATGAAATAAGTGATGAAGAAATCACTCCAGTTGCAGTATCATCTACTTCACAGGCTCCAAGGTATATCACACAATCGTAAAATATTAAAATATTATTTATTGTGTATTATAACTATATGTATAGGTATATATATTTATAGCCAATTAATCATGATATATTTTAGGTATGTTTCATTATTAAGGCAAAGAGGTACAACTACTACCACAACACCCGATGATAGATCGATCGAATCAACCACGAAAGATAATATCGAAGAACCAAGAGAAAATAAAAATTCTAAGGTGAGTGATATGACTTTAACAACAGAGTCTAGCATAATTAGCACCATCTTATTCAATACTGAACCATTTACCGAGACAATCACAACAACCGTAAACGTTCCCACATCTACTACTGCAAAAAATAATGAAACTTCAAAAATTCTAACATTAATGACTGAAAAAATGAGTGATACGCCAAGTACAACCAAAGACTCAGTGTCAAATGATAAAAACATAAATAATAGTATAAGTACTACAAAAGCTCCAACATCAACTGTCACTAATGTTATTACATCTATATATGAAGCTGCTACAGAAAGGCAAAGAGTTCGTGTAAAAAATATTCAAAACTTTTTGTTGGAGCATAAGAAAACTGAACCAGTTACTCAATCAATCACACGCACTACAACTCCATTAACTACTACTTTATCTACAACAATGGAAAATATAGCCCCAGTTGAAGAACCAACTCAGAAGTCAATACTCAAAGGTCGATTTGGAGGTCCTGTACATTTCAGACCAACCCTAAGAAAATTAATAGGTATTCCAGAAAACAATGGAACGACAACAGAGAAAGTAATTGAAACAACGACAGAAAAAATAGTTGAAACAACTACAGAGAAAAAAAGTCGTTTAAACAAATATACTAACAGATTTATCAGACCATCTAGTAATTTTAGTACAGAAAATATAAGTACCACAAGTAAAATATTTGTTACATCAACAACTGAAAGCTCATCAGAATCAAGTACGAGGCAAATTAATAGATTTAGACAAACTACTAGCAGTACCGCAGACAATCAACTACCGTTAACTAGAAAGTTTATATCTAGATACAGACAAAGAACAACAGAGTTACCAGTGTTAAACAATACAGAAGTACAAGAAGTACAAAGGTCACGATTTTTTAGAAGCCGCAAACCAATTTCTTCTACCACAACTACAACAGAAGAAACAATAACAGAACTATTAAATGTTGAAGAAAATGCAGAAAATGTTCGTTATGAAACGACACCATACACTCCTACTACAATGCATGTCCAAACTACAAACGTCGATGACACTTCGACAAACGATGAGGAAATTAAAATAACAACAATCGATAGTTTTGAGCCAATAAAATATAGTACAACTGAAATGACAACAATTATACAGCCAATCGCTAATAAAATAACCAAGTCTTTCAGAGGATCCGTGCGAGCAAATGACGGATTTCAAGATGGTAAAATCGATAAACCACGATCTCCGTCATTAGGTAGACAGAATTCAAGATTTTTAAAAGACGAACAAAAAATACTATTTATTAGAGTTATGCCTTCGCCAGATGGACGATCTCAAAATGAGTTTACATCAAATCCCGTTAAAAACGTAACTAGAAATCGGGGTAGAGTCAGAGCATATGATTCTCTAGAACTTAATACTCTAACCGATGAGTCAACAAATGACGACCGACCAAATGAGCTGTTCAAAGGAAGTGAAACAAAATTCAGACCAACCACTTCTACCACCACTGAATCGACAGAAGAGGTATGAATGAAATTTGCATAACAAGTTAAAACAACTAAAACGAATCCGTCGGTCAGGCGCACGAAAGCTACTAATAAAATATACTACCTCATTAATATGAATTACGAATGTGTAAATGTTGTGGTCGCTGGTGAATTGATGACTGCTGCATGATTAAATATAAACTGGAAAATTTATTTTGGTTTAACAAGGAACATACTGACGATTAAAAATCGGTGGAAATAAGTTGCATGATAAAATAAAGGCAGGTACGAATGGTTCGAGCATCCGCTACGCCACCGCATTGCATCCTAAGCTTCCCATCCACTAATAAACATAAATGCTAACATACTTATTTTATTTCTACTGTACTTAACAATAAATTATCATAATAGTGTTATTAAGTTTTATAAATATTTTTTTTAAGATTCAAAAAGACAGAATTCGTCAACGAATTACAAGACCAATTCAACGTTCAACGACAACAACTACTACTACCGAAGAATCACCACCAAGTTCATCTGCGACAGAGTCATATTCGTCAAAAGTAAATCGAAGAAGAAAATTTAGGCCCGAATATACAACTACTTCAACTTCAAGCTACGAAGAAGGTATGTAATTAATTTTTATACACTTTCATTAAAATATAATTATAAATTACGTAAAAATATAGTCAGATAATTTTATCTAATTAAAAAAAATCCTTATCAATTAAATAATAAATAAGATTGTATTAAAGTAAAATATAATATATTACACTTGTCACTTAGTACCTACGACCTACCATAAGTTACATTTATTTTATTTGTATTACGCTACCTACCACAAGTTACTGTAAGTGCGATGTCATAGTTATAGGGTGATCATACAATTAATATACAATTATTACTGTCCAAAATCAAATGTTTTACTTTTAAGGGATATCGTTATTTAATAATTAAAGCTGCTTTTATTTTTTATAATATAAAATTTAATAAGTATAACAGGAAGAAAGTGTATAAAACACACTTATTTTAAATTAATTTTGATAACTTGATAAGTGATAACGATTAATGCCTATTGAAACGCGCATTTGAGGTAATAAAAATAAAGTCTATTTTTCTCCATATTTGTCACTTCGATGGTAGTTTATATTTATTTGTACTAATTTCGTAATAATAAATAATATATTTTTAAAACAAACCTATATAATCATTACTAAAACTGTTAAATTTTATTTTAAAGAAATAACTACACCAAAAACTCGGAACCCTGAAAGGAGATTTAGGAGCCGCACACCATTATTGAAAAATACAATAACTACAAGTACAACACCAGAAACCTTGGAGGACAGTGATCGGGAATTCTTCAGTACGTCAGCACAGCCATATTTCGACGATTCGAGTCTTTTTGCGAAGACCCGAGATGATCGTAAAATTGGCGGATCAACAGAAGACCTAGCTAATACAGCTGTAGTTGCCATACATACACTCGCTACAGCACCGCCTTCAAATTACGAATTTAGTAAGAAAACTTTTACACCTTAAATAAATGTATAATACCAATGCAATCGGTAAAAATGTGATACATTACGCGTATATAATAAATGATTTTATATAGGTACATTAACAAATGAAAAAAAATGTTAGGTCGTGTTAGCGACCATGAATAATATCAAAAAAAAAATATATATTTTGACGATTTTTTTTTCGCAGGGCCTTCCACGCACAGTCCACAGCAGAGCGTTTTTCGCGAAACCACTCAGAACCGTGAATATTTCGAGCCACAAGCACCACATTCGATGGACGCGTTCGATGGCGTCCAGCCGGCTAGACTACCGGTACAGTCACTGAGACAATCGCCACAACCTCAACTGCCGCCGCCGTCCATCAAGCTGCCCGCGGCCTCCTTCCAACCGGCACCTTTCCAACCTTCTCCGTTCCAGACGGGTCCCTTCCAGCCGGTCCCGTATCCCGGACTACCGTTCCAGGCGAACAACGCTTTCGCGCCCGTCGCGAGACAGTCTCCCACGACCGCCCTGCCGCCGGCCACGTCTCGGCAGACGTTCATACTGCGAAGGGGCCCATCGAGGACCACGCCGCTGGGAACAGCAGCGACGTCCGCTCCTCCGCCGCAGTACTTGAACGACAACACGCAGGAACAGTACGCCGACTATTCGGAACCGGAACAGGCGTCCGACTCCAGTGAACAGCGGGTGGCCCTCAAGGGCAAGGTCCGGATACACGGAGACGGGTACATCGAGTGTCTGGACATGGGCAGTTTCCCGCACCCGTTCTCGTGCCAGAAATTCATATCCTGCGCCAAGACGGAATACGGAGCGCTGTTCGGATGGGAGTACACGTGCCCCAAGGGGCTGTCGTTCGACCAAGTGGGCGGAATTTGCAACTGGTCGTCCGGGCCAGTGTGCAACAACTGATGTGACCTGTTGCACGCATCGCATAAGCACGAAGAAAAACGAAAAGCGCAAACAAAAACAGACAAAACAAAATTCCTAGTCTCTCTCTGTATCTGTTGCTCTCTCTATATCTCCCTCTCCCTCTCCCTATCCCTATCATTTCCTCCCCTATCTTCGTTTCTCTCACTCTCTATCTCTCGACGTATGATTTTTCGTTACGTTTAAACGCCGAATGTTCTTTTCAGGGCCAGTTTTTGATAGAGAATCCAACTCGGATGAAATTACATTAATTTAATCGGACTGTCGATATCAAAATAGTATATATACCTAAGTATTGTAATTTCATTCGATTTGTTTTGTATACATATTTTATAACTACGTATATATTGTAATAATTAAATTTATATATTTTGTATTTTTACGTATTTAAGAATAAATTGTAATAACTATAAGATATTTTGTGTTTAAATTTCATAATTCGCCACCTTACATTATGTTATATCCCAATTCCCAGTATCCCACGCTCATACGTTCTCGTCACTTGACTAGTTAACTATTCTTTATGTTTGCGGAGGTACTCATTAAAGAGTGTACCTACTTGTACTATTTATTACAAATATTTACATTTGTAATATATAAATAGTCTTGTAATACCTTGTATACAATATCATACGTTAAATTTTAATTTTATAAACACATAACCTATACCTAACAAAAGTATAGTTTATAATTTTCAAACGAATAATATTAACCATAGCATTGTTGAATTGTTATCAATTAAAAGTGTACTAATAAATCAAATTAATATTTTGCCAATCAATTAAAACGCATAGTATAGGTTAGGCTAGGGGGGGGGGGTATTCCAGACCCCATGGACCCCCCCCCCCCTCTGGCTACGTCCCTGAATATCATTTCAATAAATTAAAAAACAATAAAATATTTACTATCAGAAAACATCTTTGTGTGTCGGTACCTAATATAGATAAATTAAAACTTTCACCATAGCTTATAACATAGACATATGTATAGGTAGGAATGTGGGAATAATATATTAATATTCTCGTACTTTATTAGGTACATTTTACTGTGCCCCCGCAGGCTATAGATGGGTGGGACTACATGCATTTCATTACTTTAAATGTATTGATAGGTTCATTTTTATTTGTGAATAGTCGGTGAATAAGTATTGTTGCATTGTTTGGGTAACATGGTGGGCATTAAACGCAATTAATGATTCAATAATTTTAAAGAAAATTGTGCACATCAGAAGAACCTCTATCCAACCGTTTTTTCAACGTCGTCTGCAGTGGCGTCTGATCGCTCATCTGATATACTCGGGATGGTTCACAGAGTTGCAAGTACCCAAAATGTCGTTGCCGCTAAGAGTACCGCTCATAGGGTGGCCGTTAGCATAATAGTTATGAAATATTAATAAAAAATGCAATAAAAATTCGGTAGGAATTTACGGCGTACAATATCTGTTGAATGTCGATTTCCAATGGGTGCTGCGCCGTCGCCAAACGTCCCTCAATGTGCATTATATACATTTATTTTATTGTTATTTTTTTATATATAATATACACCCGAATGGGCTCAGATAATGTAAAAGTTACTATACAATACTATAATAGAACTACAATAATCTAAAATATATATTCATACTTATATACTATACATTTATGCTATAGGTTATATTTTAAGTTTAATAATATTTTAGGCAAAAGTGATTTCAACCCTGCATACTTTTTAATGCTGTAATATTTTAATTTATACGTAAATATTTTGAATGTACTCTAACAGAATTTTGATAGGTATATCCGTATATTATAATGGTACATTTCATATTGTAGGTAATAGAAGTCAAAGAACTGAAGTAATTAACACTGATCTTACAGGACAGGCTTAGAGATTTTCTTTCTTTTCGTGTACACAATTACCACTAATTTTCACTAATGATCATATTTTTCTATAAATCTCAAAATAATTTTCAACGAATAATCAATCGGCGATTTCCACAAACCTTATATAGGTATTATGTTCAACTACTAAAAATGTGCATATAACCAAATATGAAGAAAAACAACATCATCATTAATTTGTAACAAAACAATATTCTATAGTTTATAATCTAGTATTCAATTACATTTTTGGAGGGGGATCAAGCGCCAAATCTCAGTGCACTACTACTATAGGATAAGGAAGCGGTAGAGTGAGCTAAGCAAATGTATTAGTTAAATATTTACAATACCTTAGGTGGCAATTTTAGGGGTGGACTCACTCACCACTAGAGCCCTTCATACTATTTTATTTTATTGATGTACAACTATATAAGAAACAAGCTTGCGCCCACGATTTGGCATATACCATAGTATTTTACAAAGTAATTATAACATGTTCAATACCAAAAAAAATTACATAAAAATTAAATACAAGGCAAAATGCAGGTAAAATTAAATACAAAAGAAAAAAGTGAAAAATTGACAGATATTATAGTAAATAGGTTGAATTTGAATAATATAATATTATATTATATTAAAGTATTGTATTGTATGTTTGTATTAAATATTAGTAAAATGTTGTTTTTTATGAATAATGGTATAAGAGCCAGGTGGCAGTACTGTGCAAATATTTCCCACCCAATTTCATATTTCTTAAATGAAAAATCTAAGACGATTTTCTTTTTTTTTGCTTTACGAAATCACATTTTGCTTTTATTAATATTTTACTAATAAACATTATATTAATAAATTATAATCTACATAGCTTAAAAACATTGAAATACATTTCGTTCTAATTTATATCCCTTAATACCAATGATTTTAAATTAAATAATACTAAATTGAGTAATGTCTACCAATTAAACTACTGTATATATTAAACTTAACCAATAAATACTATAAAGTAACTTTTTGCAAGCCGAAAAATACATTTAAATATAATATAACAAAAAATTGAAAATATAATATTGTTTTCTAGATCTAAACAAATAAATATATTAAATATAGGTATCGTTATTATTGAGAATATATATATACCGCGTTTATCCATGTATATTTTTAAATGTTCTATAGGTAGGTATATTCATGTCTATTATTCACCAAATACATAAAATCTCTAGTATAATTTATAGTCTACAGCGATCGACACTATATTTTCTTCATTGTGTTTTATGGTTCAATCGATGTCCAATTTCTTAAACGTACCACTCATGTCCATATCAATTTTTTTCGATTGTACTGGTCGTTTCGATAAATCGGCTTTTGGCATATTTTTGTACCATTCGTCGTCTTCTTTCGTCGCTCGCATGATGTCATCTAAAATAAATCAATCAGTGTTTAAAGAGGACTGCATAAGTTATTAGGATAGGCATGGTCGGCCTAACCACAGCAGGGGGGCAGGAATTCCTGCCTTAGCCCTATCCCTGTTATTGTTTTTGGACCCCCTTTCAATAATGATACAATATAAAAATACATCACTATGTTCAAATTTACACAACCGCTAAAAGATTATGATTGTAACAATGTGCAGGACTATTCAATAATCTATTTAATATTTTTAAATGAGTCATCAATCTAAGTGACCTGTGGAAAAGTTTGTTTTAAATTAATGATAGACTCAGATCTATTCGCTCACCGCAAAATATTCTCCCATTCGTATTCATTTAAATAGAAAAATATAAGACCGATCGTGTGAAAAAATTAAATCAATAATATTTCAAATGCATCTACCTATCTATAACGACTACTTCTTCATTTAGCATATGATTACTATAAGTATGTTTTTTGGATGAATCCACGATAAAATGTTTTTGATCTATTTTTCGTTGCTATGGTTGTATTTTGAGTCAAAGAAAAAATTCCTGTCTGGGCCTTTTGGTACCTATCCAATCCGACCCTGAGGGTAGATATCAGCTAGGTATAGCCGTATAGGTACTAAAGTTGTTTCGATCACACGTGCCAAACGTTGATAAAATTATTTACCTTCGAATTTCTCGATACTGCCCGCGGTACCGCCGTACTCGTCGGGTAGCACATCCCTTGGAATGTATTCGTAAAGTGTATCGTAGGTTTCGTGAATGACAATCTAAAACAAAACGTTCAAAACAATCAATACAATTAAGATATTTAGATATACACAGGCTAAACGAGAATTTCGTTTAGTAGGTACACTATTATTATTTACTCGGTTTTGAATTTTAGACGGCATGAACAGTTTGAAGAAATTCACCAAACGCGACACAAACTTTGGTGGATTCACGTAGTGGACACCTCTTACTCGCAATGGCGTAGCTTCCTAAAACCGAAAACTCAACGTTTTACTGCTATGATATTAAAATTATTAAAATTAGAGTATTTTATTTTATTTATGGTATTACATACATACTTGTATTCATACGTGATTAAATACATTAAACATATAATTGTATAAATATAACAATATGTACCTATTAACTTTAAAGATATATTTGTATTTTGTAATTATTATGCATAGTAATTTTTTCTTCGAAATAATTATATTAGTATATAGGCTGTTTATATTTAACTTTTAGCCCGCAATATAGTGATATAAGTAAAATATATTCACTATTAGCTGTTAGAAATGATCCAGCTTTTCATAAACGGAATGTTTGTTTTTTTACAGAAGTATTTAGTATACAAATACATGTTGGACATTTTATGTAACTTAGGAGGGGCCTACGGTTGAATAATATTTATACTTACGTCTATGCATCGCATTAGATTTTTTGTTAATGTAGGTGTAAAGCTTAATAAATAAGACAGTTGACAATGTTTGAGATCGAGCAAAAACACCAATCCGTAAACGGGTTCTCGACGCATTAAATAATCAATGATTTTCAATGACCCTTTACACATGGCCATCGCATCGAAGTCCCCGTCGTTGTTTTCAATTGACCGAATAATGTGTACACGATTTGCTTCCGGTGTCATTTTCGGTAATACCGACATTTTTCTACAAACCAAATATTTTTTTGTTTAATTACGTACTCTTATTCTATACACTTTACATATAGTATATTCATATTGTAATATAATTTGTATCATCAACTATATACCAACAAAGCCTCATTTACAGATAATTATTGTATACCTAGTATACATGCTATATATAGATATCACATATTATCTTAACACTTGTCAGCAAAAGAGAAATTTGGAATTAATAAAGAAAAGATCCATCTTAAATCTTATTGTAATATTTCTAATCCCCAAAAGTAGTGTAGACAAGGAGTTGGGAATTGAACCGAAACGAAGCAGTTCTGGTATTACAGCCCTTTTTAAAATATTTTAAGAGAACTAATTTTTCTTGACATCCCGCAAGTGTGACACCGGCCTTCATAACACTCAGTATACGACACAAAAATAGTATTTGAAATGTATTATACCTATTAATATTATTTACCTAAGGTCACTAATCTTTATAAGGGAAAACAAGTTTATTTTTATAGTTGTTTAGTTAAAAAGGGAACAAACCTAGTTTACCGGAAATCATTATTTTTAAGAATATTATTAATTGTACAACCCTCAAAAATAATTATGTTATGTTTAGGATTTATTTTAATCACTTATAAAAATGAAATTTCCGTCTACCTCTGATGTTTGGAAGCCGAAATGTAAGATATATAAATTATTGTATTTACATTCAACAAGTAGTTTTAAGATAAAATTAATTAAACATAACGTATATACTATATATGCATAATCTAATATACTTATATCAATTTAATAATCTTTATTTTTGGATACACGAGAAAATATAAAATGATAATAATAAAATTCATTACTGACATTTTCAAGAACGAACAAAATAAACGTTGAAAAATATAAGTTGCCCATATGGCCATATAGTGATAAATTTTAATAACACGAACTTACCCAACTTTAACTGCCTTTTGAATCCATTCGGCATCACTAGACATGTCGTTGAAAAGTTCTGGCATTTCTACACGAATCGTAAAGTAGGAGTCAATAACTTTCTTCGTCCTTTGCAAATTATTTTTACGGCCAATCAGGAAATGTCTCAGCCATACTCGGTCTAAATTTAATAATTAGCAATCAACTTTAAATTCAAGTTTATACTTCCAACTTTATTTAACCTCAGATTATTAGATACTATTCCTGAAGTTCCGTTAATGGACGGTAATCTCCACACACGAAAATAGTTGCTAATTTTTAACATTTTTTTCCCCATAACATGCTTATTAATAAGATATTTGTGTATATTTTTTGTAAAGATTGTATATTTTTCTATAAAAAAGATACTATTTAAAAAAACAACAGATAAATTTGCGATAAATAGTTAATACATTTTGACTACAACTTTTGAGTAGGTGACTAGATCAAAACCCGATTAACCTGTAAACGATATTATTAGATTAGAGGTTATGTTATTTATATACAAATGTACACTCGATTTATGTAAATTAGTAATAGTTAGTATAGTAACTATACTGCAATTGAATAATTATATGGAATAAATTATTATATAATCATATAACATGTTATAACTGCAGTTAAATATTTTATTATTTATTTGTTAGCTTTCAGTACACAACTATTATAGCTCAACAATTATAAGTGATAAGTATGCAAAGAAGACAATTTTACAGAAAAAACAATTAACAACTTGTCAAATATTTAAAATAACGAATATACCAATAATTATTATTTATTAGACTACCTAATGAGTTTTTATTTGTGTGCTAAAAATGAAATTAATTATCTCTCATAAATAGTTCCAAACTACACAAGGGGATTAAGCAATAGGTCTCATAACGGATTATTTAAAATCGATCAGATTTTCAATTATTTTATACAAAATAAATAATACGTATTATGATTTAGTTAGAATATTACAGTGACTAATACATTTAAAATATATAATTATAAAGTATTGATTCAACTTCATTCTTTATTATTCAAGTTTTCACTTATCACAAGATAATTAACTTTCCATAATTTGGAATATAAAGTTATAAACTTAAATAATAAATTTAATAACACATTTTTATTAAAACCATTTACATTTAATCTTCGTCAATCGTATGTACATAAGAAATATCCGAGAAAATTGTATTTAATCTCATTGAAAAAAGTATACATCATCATTTAAAACTTAATGTTTCTGATAAACAATATTCACTGATGTACATTAATACTATGATGCATTTTTTAATTGTAATTTTATTTTTCCAAGTGTTAATAACAATTATGAAAAGTTAATAGATCAGAATATTCGTTTTAATCTGAGAAACGTAGTTCAACAAACCTGTTATATTAGGTAAATGTGGTTGTTTAGACAACCATTCAATCAAAGCGTCAATATCTTCTTCAGTTTCTTTAGGGTCCTTGTAAAAGTACAGATTCTTGATAGCTTCTTCGTGTTGTTCATTTGGTGGCGATAGAACCATTTTGGCTGATGTAGAGTTGTGTAAAAATAGTATGCAAACTTTTAAAAAACAATAATTTGAGGATTGTAAAACAAAATTTTCCTTCGCTCTATCCTGTAAATATGACAATGATATAACGCGCAAAACTATACTACTGATTCAAAATGTTTAGCAGTTTCTGAAGTACATCTTTAGTTATTTAGTCGGAGCAATATACTAATCGTTAACATATATGCTTGTTCGTATAAAACGGACTATTGGTATGTTATAGAACTAGTTTTTGTTAGCCTTGGCAATTTTCTCTGGATTTATTCGCAATATTACCCATAACAAGTCCAACAACACAGTTGTTTCCTGAAAACTATTCAGGGTCGTGCTTAGAGTGATTCACCGATCCCCAATAAAATATAGGTAACGTCATAATTTAAATAAACACTAGTTTTTTTAAGGAGTTTTCATCTCAATTTTTCAGCTTTTTTAGAACGGAAATTCACGATTAATAATCTGTTTAAGCCCTAAACGTTAGGGCTTTTTTTAACGTAAACCAATTATCTTTTCGGTTTCAATTTATTTACATGTAAATACTCAAACATCTGCAGCATGATATTACAAAAAGAATAGAAAAATAAATATTTAATAGATAGGTAGGTCGTAGGTACATATAAGAGTTATAAGGGTAAAAAATTGGTGTAACTGGAGACGTTATGACCATCGATTCACGCATGTATGTACTTATACTTATGTATATTTTTGCAAAATTTAATAAAACGGTATTACACACTCGCAGATTTTAGAATTTATATTATAATATGTAAATTATTTTGTTGACATATAACTAATATTACATTTTAAATAAATATTCTACTGAAGTTGACTGTACACTAAGTGTATAGCTGGTACATTTACTAAAAATTAAAATTATTTATTGCACTTATATTATTATATTATTACGTATAAGTATAACATAATAGGTAGGTACAGATTAAAATATAATAATGTATCCAGGCACTCTTCAGTATTTATGTCAAATATGCAATCGACAATCGACCGCTACGCATTGTGTTCTATGCCACTTATATATAATAAAAGGAAGCAACACGACACAGTGCTACATGTTCACCTGATATTATACAAAATAAGACATTACAAATACTGTGTATAATGTACCAACTGGAATATATAAAGAAGGTAGAAACGTATTACTGCATTACGGTGGCGACGGAGGTAAGACAATCGACAGCGTGTTATATTGCTTATAAAAATAAACATTTATTTTGTATCTATTCGGACTATTCCTTATAGGTTATAAGTTATAACAGGTATACATACCATGCTTATGTCTTATGTGGAGATTTATGTCTTAAAAGTTATAAGTTGGAAATTAATATTTTAATACCCTAAAAAATAAGAAAAAATGTCCTTAAACACTACCATACAGCGTAAGAAAATACCACAATATTAAAAATCAATTCTAAGCAATTTTATTTAACATTTTTAATAAAAGTTTAAATATACCAGGTTTATTATTAACTATCAAAACTTTGAAAAATACATAGTTATTAAAAATAACTAATTTATGATACAAGATAAATATTTAGATGTATAAATATAAGCTTATACAAGGAAGGTTTTGAGTGAAGGCATAATATTATGTGTATTAATGTATTATGTTTATTTATAGTACAAAAAATATGAAAAATGTTCTTTAATTATAAAAAGAGCATTTAAAATAAAAGCTCAAAAAACAAAAAATCCAAAATTAAAGTTTTATTTATAGGTTTTTTGATGTACCTACCAATGAAGGAACGGGGGGAGGGGGTTATTACAAGTTGTTTTTAGGTTATATACCTTATATTATACCTTATGATAGGTACCTATAATTAATAACAACCAACACCTATGGTACTTCGGTTAATTTTTGATACCTAGTATATAATAAGGTTATCAAGTAAAGTTAATATTAGGTACCTATGGCTACAACAGGAAATCTTAAATACATAAATACATATATGTTCTCAGCTGTATGCATGCATTTGTAGGAATATACCTATTATATAAAAATGTTACTTAATCCTGTCAAAAAATTACGATTTCCGTATGTGGCGTGATGGCTATATTTATTATACTAAATTATTATTTAATGTATTATCGTAAATAATAATATACAGTAGGTATGTAACTTATTAATATATTATAATATATATATATAATATATAATATTTTTTTAATTTTATAAAATAGTATTTTGTTTCAAATTGTATTTTGCGGATTAACCGCAGAATTCACTTATCCGTGGTTACCACGTCGTCCTTTTCAGTGGATAATCGAGAGTTTGCTATACATACATAGTTATATGAGTAGCTATGAGTAGCTGGTATTTACATTTTTATAAGAATTGAAGTTTACCTCTTTTATAGTTTTATCAACTTCTGTTTTTCTATTATTGATGTCCAATAGTGTGCGTTTATAATTTTATTTCAATTACAACATCTTGTTGAGAGTCATTAAATCTTGTTTATATAATATATAAGATCCAACATACTTATTGTTTGTAAGTTTGATTTCCTATAGTACAAACTTTATACTATACTTAAAGACTGTTCTGTGGCGATACATACTTCTGTTTGTCAAACGAGAATTCTCATTTTTACTGTCGGCTAATGTTGTGGATACATTTTTGGAGAATTTTTATGAGTAGTTATTCAGTTATTAAGAAGTTTATATTAAGGATAAATGATAATAGTCCTTAAAAATCGTTCTATAAATATATAAAATAGATATAATATCGAATCTAGCTGGTATTTATAATATTTGGACCATTTTTATAAATTATAAATATTGATGAATTAATATAAACTACTAACATTTTCAAATTCACGTATAGCCCCATGTCTTCTAAATCTATTATTATGAACTTATATATGATCCTTATTAATACAAAAAGTTAAATAACTCAAAAACTCTCGTTCGAATTTCTTTTTTGATACGTAAAAACGTTTAAAAGGGGGTTTTAATTTGAAAAATATAAATTTGTATCTGCGAATGAAACTCCTTAAGTAGTACAAAAAATCACAAGAATTGGAAAATATAGTCATTGAGTACCTATATTAAAAAATGTCAAAAATCAGATTTTGAATAACTGCATTATTAAAGAAGAAAAACTAGGAGTGATGGATGCTTGGTAAATCACTGTATAATAATTATCACCATTCAAAGATTAAAGATATCACTGATATCAGAATAAAACGAATATCAGACACGTTATAAGTTTTGTAATAAATTATAATGAAATAAACGAGTAACACTAGTAATATTAGCTATTAAAATTGATAGAATCCTAATGAACGATGAATCGATACTAATGGATTATACCTATATAATATTATTTTATTTTCATACAGTCAGCCAATAATATACTGCTTTTTTGTGTGTATCGTGTGCGTGTTTATCATGTTTAACTGTTTAATCAAAAGAAAATTGACACTTTTTTGAACATCGAAGGAATAATGCAAGTACAGTGCGTAATAATAAAGTTTTTACAAATAATTTATAAATTATAATATTATTACCTCGTAATATTTTGTACAATAATAAGCATATTTTGCTTGTAAAAATTGTATTTTTTTTCTCAACAAGTTTCCACATCTGACGTTTTCGTTAGTCTAGTAGTCATCTGATCTGTTATCTTCCGCGGTTTATTGAGAGGCCACGTTGCGCGTACTATTATAATACCTATATCACTTTACTACCTACTTTTAAAATGTATTAAAATATTATAATTTATAGGTAATATCTGATTCAAACACGCATGATCTGTCATTTAAATAGCATGTGGGAATAACTATAAACTATAGGTCTTAGGTATATACGAGGACCTCGACAAAGGTCTTTGTTTTTATCAAGGCTCTCAAGTATACACATCATGATCAACTATCAAGTGGATACGATTATCGTATAAATGTTAAAATGTATAATACGATTATTACGATCACTGGTGGTAAAAGATAACTACTCTGAGGCACCACTTTATACCTATATATATGACTATATAACCGGAATAACAGCACGATTGTCATTCGTATATTTAAAGTGAACGCCACATAGTAATAAAATAGTATTGCATACAATATATTATGTACAGCATGTATAGGTATTAAATTGTTACTGTAATCAAGAAAGTTATAAAAGAATATACATCTTAAATATAATAGGTATTATGCCAATTTTATTTTTTGAAATTATAATATTGTGTTTATGTTCGGTATAAAAAAGCTACAAAACTCAAATTACGTGTTATAATATTATCCATTTCACATTTGGTTTACTAAAAATGGTCCAAATATTTGAATAACATTTTATTACTTGCAGTTAATAAAAATACCTATCTATATCGGGCAAAGACGTGGCCCACACCTGTGATCACTATGCCTCAGTCCAGAGAGAGGAATGGGATAAATACTGCCTTGAAATTATTTTATCTCAAATAGTTTGTTGTTTTTTGGTATTAGATACATTTTAATTACCCCCTCACCATGATTAATTTCCGGGAGCTTGTACCAGTTGCGCTTAAAAGCACTTTTGCTATACTAATTCTCCCTCACCGGCCCCCTCAAACTACCTTAGCAAAAGGCCGCAGTTGCCCTCAATCCAGCAATATTATGATATATAATAATCTGACCAGAATAGCACATAAGCTGACCGATTTTCCTGAAGCAGGGCCCGCGGAGCGTTCTCTCTTTGGACAGATTATTATATTTTATAATATTGCTAGGTTGAGGGCAATTGGTGCATTTTATTATAATTTATAATACTTCAAATACCTGGCTAAATTTGTATTATAATCATTTTATACCTAAACTATTTCTTGAAAAATTACATTGTATGTTACTTATATTTACAAATATAATTGTATACTCGTATTATTATATGTATTTTTTATATACATTATTTAATTTTTAAATATTTACCTCCCCTATTTTACGGGTTGGTATTGTAAGTAATTGTGTATATAAAAAAAGAGGGCAACTGGCACATTCAGTTGAGGGCAACTAGTATATTTTTTATGTTTATAATAGCAACTGAGGTCAACTGGTCAACACCCATTTCTGGATCCGCTATGCTTAGATTGGTGGGTGGCCACTATGCCTGAAACGAAAACTTCACCGCTAAAAAAATATGGTTTAGGATCTAATCTAAACGGCTGCAAAACGCAAATACAAGTAAAAATCGTTTGCTCATATAGACGATTCTGATCAAACTTCATAAGATAAAATAAAATCTTCAATATTATTAATCTGTAATCAAAAGTATTCATCACTTAAAAGGTGGGTAAGTGGGTGTCGCTCTGATGTACAGTGGGTCAATGTAATGGATTGTGTTAAATTTGAATTCAATGATATAATATCATTGTATATTATACGAAAAACGATTCTGAGCGAAGACGGTGAGTCAGCCTATGATATATATTACTATAAGTATATTTGATAATATTATTGAGAATAAAGTAATTTATTCACCTGTTTACGTGGAACCTTGTTTTAAATTTTCAATCCTAAGCTATAAAAGTTGAACATTTTATAAATGTTTAACTACAAAATCATTTTTAAATTTTAAATTTGATAAATGATCTGAAAATTCGAACTTTAAATGCTAAAAAAAAAATGTCTGCCAATGTATTCTTAATATTTTTCAACTTCTAGAATAATAGAATATAACAATGTTATATTATAACAATATATCAGAAGCTTCGTATTAAATGGTCACGCTTGTTGACCAAAAAAAAAATTAATTGAAATTTATGGAAAAAAAGTTTGACATGTCCGTAAACAGCTCAAAATGAGAAAAATATTTTTAAAATACTTTTATCAAGTATAGGGGCTTACCCGGCGCTTTTGAAAACTATTGAGAGTTTTGTCCTCCCCAATGCAACAAGTAACAACTATAGATTCACTTTACCATCGAACATGATACTGTCGAAGAAAATTGAAGCAGTTTTATTGCTCCATGGACGTCAGGACGTGGCTTGGTAATGGAAAAAAAGAAGCTTTTGAAACACCCTATAATAATATTAATTAATTATTAATTGATATATATGTAAAAACCTACTAACTTAACCTCGGTAAATGTCCGAATTTAGGTCATTTAAGACGCATAATTTTATATAAAAAGATATGTCTACCTATGTATAGGTAGACCTGTAAAGTTTACAGGTCTATGTTTTTCACTTACAAATAAAAATGTCATCGGAAAGAAGTCAAACAGTGATATATTTTAGTCCGTGATATCAGAATATAAAAGGAATTTATGATCGACGATCCGATCACACTGTTTGTGATAACGTTCATTGACTTGCAAAATATGGGATAAACCACTGAATTTATCTACATCGTTCCAACTTCCGATTAATGATTACAATTTAGAACTTATGTGTGTCATGCCTTCTAGATATAATATTTTTGTATGTTTTGAAAATCATTCCAAATTTACAGTTAAACACTATATTTTTTAATCTTGTCAGTGTTAAACAGTCAAAATGGTGGTCAAAGAAATCATGCATGATTCCCAGTTTCAAGAAGAATTAAACGCAAACGGCATGAAGTTGGTCGTCGTGGACTTCTCCGCTACCTGGTGCGGTCCTTGCAAACGTGTCGCGCCTCTTTACGACGAACTATCAAACAAGTATGACCGTGCAGTGTTCCTTAAAGTGGATGTTGACAAATGCCAGGAAACTGCCGCCAGTCAAGGTGTGTCGGCCATGCCGACTTTCATACTGTATCGCAATAAGGTCAAAGTGGCAAAGATCCAGGGTGCCGATATCGCAGCCGTTGAATCAAAAATCGTACAACTGTATGAAGCAGCATGTGCTGCTTCTGGTGAAGACTGTGGAGTGCCGGGTCAGATGGACCTTAACTCATTCATTATGAAAACTCAGTGTGAAGCCCTTAATGATTCAGATGACCACCCACTGTCTGCGCTTATCGAGAACAGTGGCTATATTGAATCAGATTGTGACCAGCAACTTATTTTATCATTAACTTTCACACAGTCTGTCAAAGTGCATTCTATCAAAGTGAGTTGACCATTAATAATATGATCTCAGTAAACTGGTTCTATTATTTTACAATATTTGTTTAAAGAATGCATGGCCTTATCATTTTTATTAAATCAATAAATTACTTTGTACTTTAATCTGTAATGGATACTTCTTAATGTCTGAAATAATTAATGAAGTTATTAAACCATGAACAGAAAATATTTAAACAAACCAATGAAAAGTATGAAAAGTTCTAAATGCTATTATATGAAATTAAGTCTATTGTTCTAATACCTATGTATATGTAATTTATCATTTTTTTTCTTTGGTTGTTTTTATGATTTATTTTAAAATATTAACACAGTATTTTTTTAAATTGTTATTTAGGTTAAAGCTCCTAAAGATAATGGACCAAAATCCTTGAAGCTGTTTATTAACCAGCCAAACACCATAGATTTTGATGGTGCAACTTGTAATTTAGCAACACAAGAACTTGAATTAACACCTGAAGAATTAGATGGCAAAATTGTGAACTTGAAATATGTAAAATTCCAGAACGTCCATAATCTACAGATATTTGTTGTAAACAATCAGACTGATGAGGAAGTAACAAGAATAGATAGCTTGAATATTATTGGAATGCCTATATCTACAACTAATATGGGTGATTTCAAGCGTGTTGCTGGTAAAGTGGGAGAAGCTCATTAAAAGTGATGATGTATATTATTTAAAAATTATATGATGTGTGTTCCAAATTAACAATCTAAAAATAACTAATTAACATTTACCATTTTTTTTATTCTCAAAAATTATACATTTTTTATGTTTAAAATAAAACTCATTTGTAAAAGAAAATGTATTCAAGAACGTTTTACCAAGTAAAAAATATCATCTGGCTTAAAGTCTTTATTCAATTTAAGATCCTTTAAATTTAATATTTCATCATATTCTTCCCAGAAACTATCACCAATAATATCTACATGTAATGGACATATGACATGTTTCTTCGATTTAGATGGAGGTAAATTAACGAGTTTCCTTACTAACACCGTACCTTTTCTATAAATTGGTAACTCGTTATTATAATTAGTTCCACACTCTTTAAATAATATTTCATTTTTTTCTGACGACACCGTCCCACTCAATACTTTTTCAGCCTAAAACAAAAATCCAAGATAAGTACTTATTCTAACAAAATATTATATCTAGTTCCTGTTTTACTTTAAATTAGTACCTCATTATTTGATAATCCTTTCTTTGAAATAAGCCCCCAAAATGCTGTGTTGTACAAATTATTTATATGGGTATCTGCTTGACGCCAACTTAAGTAATCGCGTAAATTTTGATCAGTCGGATATAGAACAATTCGAGCATCAAATGATGGTGGATATAATAGTTTTTTATCTTCAAAACATGTATTCCAATAGTATACATATGATGCAGAAAATATGCTGTTAATTGCAGACATAATTTTTGACTGCCGTCTATTATATAGATCAGTATTTTTCCTGAGAATAAAACTATATTCATCACTTTGTCCATAAGCTAATGACACATCTCTGAATTCTTCCATAACTGCTGCAGCTGATCTGTTCATTAATTCTAAAGCTCTTTTATCGTTTGGTTTTTCAAATTTGTGTGAGGATGTAAACCTATTAACAATAATTTAAATGTAATAAATTAAAATTCTCAAATTACTTATACAAGACTACAAGTATATCATTCACATGATACCAACCACAATGTCATACAAGATTGAAATAATACTTAGTAGATGGTTGGTTTAAGAACCAAAAAAGATGAAACATTTTAACTACATAAGTAAATTGGCATCTTAGAGTAGTGTTGTATCTAGGGTAATTGGAGGCTAAGGAAATTAGTGCTGTTGGTATAAGGGCATTCTTGCATTTTTTAAAAAATCCAAAAGTATTTTATTTTTAACTATTTTTGATTGTGGTGTTGATTTGTCGTATAGTTATTACTTGTTTGTTTTTTACTATTTATTCTTGTCTTCAGATAAAACCAATTGATTTAAATTTAAAAAAAATTAAGGTTATTAAATAATGTTTGTTATTTTTTTCAGAAATTTTAGTATATTATATACTTTATAATTTATCATATACTTATCATATATTTATTAAGCTTAAATTTAAATATTTATATATAAAATATACTTATTGATTTGTTTTAAAAAATGTTGTCTCCCGGGGTAGTGAATGCCGCACTAGAAGTTAAGCCAAAGGCACTACATTTCAACTATTCTAGGATAGGTTAGGTTGTCCTAGATCTGACACTGCCTGAAAGAGAAATACGAAGAAGTAAATAGCTGAAACACCCACCATAAATCTAAATTAATTTTTATTAGAGTAATATTTTTGATATAACTCATAGTAGTGAACTAGCAATCTTACTAGAAGGCAGAGGCCATATATTTTACATCACAATCATGTATTAGTGTATGATCAATAAAAATACCTACTGAAATGCAATTCATATAAAATTGTCTACTATTTCACCATTGTTTTATCAATACCTATTAAGATAGATAAATGTAAAAAAATAATAATGAAGATGTTTGATAAACATATATAAATTGATGATATGTTTTAATAATGATTAAATCAATTAAAAGTTTAAAACAAACCTATGAAACGAACGACCATCCAACCGCACAACAATCCAACAATTCTGTAAACATCTGTCTTCAAACTCAAATGTTCGCACATATTCGTACTTGCTTTTAGCCATTGCTTTTGAGGTACTGAGTTCCTTAGCGTATATATGCAAAACTCTGTGCCTATAAATAATTGATTTACATAATGACACGTGAAAAAAGTTTAAAAAATTTTCTTGATGAAATAAAATAAAAATTCAATTTTTTTAAAACATCTAGAATGAAACTTATAAGAATTTTTGATTAAATTTGAATACGACTGCCATGAAACAGTCAAGTGTATAATCATTTATTAAGTAATTCTTTTCAAATTACTTCAGTTACAACTTCCGTTATTTTTTTTTTTTAATTCCATTAGAACTCCCCTACTAACGTATCACACCAAGGCGACCTACGTTAGTAAATACCATAAGATTAAAAATAATGTAAATAAATACTTACCAGTCGCGAAGACTTATCAATTTTTTCGTATATAATGACATGCAAACGAATTAATTTATAAACGTGTAAAGCTCAAAACAAAAACCGAAAAAGCGTGGTAAAAAATAACTTGTAACTACTAAAATGGTGATAATGACTACAATGATAAGATGATAACAAAAGATACATATTAATATTACAGTTTAGTTGGTAATATATTAACAGAGGGCTAAAAAGACGGGAAATTAGTTTCCAGGAAAAATTAATATGAGCGATATTTTTTAAGCCTAACAATATTTATTACGAACACTATTCAACAATATTTTTTTATTTAATGGCATTATTTTTTTCAAAATGTTAGTATTATTTTTTTTTTATTAACTATATCTATTATGTGGGTTTACACAGTACAATTTATATGTAACTTTTGTAATAATTAATGAATAATGTAAGATGTAAATTGTATCTTGGACAAATTGTAAGTAGTATTTTTTGTCAATAGGTACTTCTTAATTTGTTGAACTATTGTCTACTGCTGGTTCAGCAATTTAGCTACAAGTTTTTGTTTTAAAATTTTAAATAACAAAACAGTGATATAAACTACATTACAATATTTAATATCAATGCTTATGAAATATTTATTTTTGAACTTGTATCATGACAGTAAACATTTGTACAAATAATATTGATACACAAGGCGTGTAATATTATATATTTTGTTTGAAAAAAATCTAAAATAGGTAGGTAACTAAAATAAATTGATGACGTGAAATATTCAATACATTTTCATCTTTTTTTGTCTCACATCCCTACGTTTAATACTTAAATAGTAATTTTATATTGGGCAAAATGATTGTTTTTTTTTTTAATTGTTATTAAAAGATGTCTAATTAATCAGTAAATTTTATTTTTGGGAATAGGTACCTGGAGACTGAAATATTCAATTTCTAGCATTATTAAATTTACATAATATGTCACTTGAACTTGGTCCTCTTGTGTATTATATAATATGCAATTATACACAGTATTTAGTATTTACAAAACATACATGGACGATAATATTTTAATTTCTAATACAATGGAAAAAAGAAAAAAGAAGTTCAAAATATTATTACTAATTACTAATAGTCTATCAGAGAACAAAAAATGCTATTTTTATTCTTGAATACTTTTACAATTTATTATATTTTTAACAAAATAACTAACTATAGTAAATATTTATAATTCATATATTATTACTTATTGAGTATACCAAAACTAACGATTTATAAAAATTTTTAAAATCTTAATAAATTTAAATAGTTAAGAAGTTCTAATAATAAAAGGATAAAACTCAGTCATTCAATCAATGTTACATCTATCATATTATGTACCAATTTTGTTTTCTACAATAGAACTAAGTGCAAGAAAATAAGTAAAATAAAACTAATATATTTTTATTTGATTAACATTGTTCGTTAGGTGATGAACAAAAAAATTATTTAAAATGTATAAATTATTAGTTTTTCCACTATATAAGGTTGATTTTGTTCGTTTATAAATAAAAACAGAATATACGCACAAGTATTTGTACATACATTTGTTATGCGTGATTGATTTGTTGAAGATACTATAATTTTGATTTTGATTTGTCATAACTCCTCAAAGTATGCTACACGAGCCTTGGTTGATCCGCACTTCACCTATTTATTATTTAAAATATTAACACATAGATATAATAAAGTTAATCTTTATGTTAAAAACAAAGGAGAAAATTTGTGCTAGTTGTTTTTTGTTCAGTCTATGTAAATAAAACCGATAGTCATCATAATGGCTAAATATATATAGGCATGTCAGCAAGATAACCAATATTCACCATTACTGGGCATCGTACACCAGTGTCGGCCATATTTCACATGATAAGTATTGTTTTTATTTTGAGAAATACGCCAGTGTCAGCCATATTTTGTGCGCAGTCTTATCTTGCAGCCATGCTTATATATTAAGCCAGGATCATCGTAATGACAATACTAAACTTTAGGTGTAATTAAAAATATAAGTTATTAAATGATAATGCAAAACCTTGAGTCTTATGTAACTTATTACAATGAGAATACCTAAACAAGTCTCATTTTACAATTATTAATCTTATTAAATGAGACGATTTTTTTTTTCGTAAATTTACAAAACAAGTAATCTAAATTTGGATCATGAAAAAAATAAAAATAATTATATTCTAATAAATTTAATTATTATATGCAAATAAACAAGAATATTCTTGTTCATTTTTCTATCTGTCCAGTCAATGAAATTAAAAATAAATGATTTATTTTCAGTCATTAACATTTAGTTAGTGAATATCTTAATTACCTACTGTGAACTTCACAAAACTATTTAGTATAGATTATGACACATATTATATGAAACTAACCTATAATAAGTTTTCTGTATTGAAACATTGAAATATTTATTTAGATACATTTGTGGTGTTTAAAATTATTTAACTGACAGATGATATACATATAAGAAATCTAAATATTCCAAAAAATAGAGTATAAGTCCTAGTACAAAAAACAATATCTTTAACTTTGAAGGGACTTAAGGTTATTAGTTCTAATTAAATGTACAAATGACTTGTGTTTATTCTAAACATTTGTTTTTTTTTTTTATCTAGTAATAATTGTCATCTCTAATTCTAAAGTATCTATTTATATAGTTTATTCATTGATTTTATAAAAAGATTAAATTCAAATTTGAAAAAAAAAAGCTAAAAACTGTGCATAATGCACCTAAAAAAAAAATTAAACTAGAAAAAAAAAAATTAACTTTATTAAAGTAGAAAATACTTAGTTGCATCTAAGTTCAAGTGATATATTAATCTTAATATACCAAACAAAAAGCTTTATTAACTGAAACTAGCTGTACAATTAATATAATTTAGTTTTCAGTTTGATTTGCTTGGTTCAATTCAAAATATTAAATTGTACATACATTTTTGAAATACCAGAAAAATTGAGGAGTTTAAAACCAGAATAGTTAAACTCGCTTTTAAAAGAAAATAGAAATGTTACAATTACACAATTACACAATTTTAAATACTTACTTTTTTTAGTGTAGAGTATTTGTTTTCTCCAAGTCGCACTTGTTCATCATGCAACATATCCAATTCACATTGTTTTTCATCTACTTTAAGCACTTCAATTTCCGTTTTTAAGTCTCTTAATTGATCTTGAAGGTGTTTGCTTTTTTCCAAATACTGAATTCTGTATACATATAATAATATTTAAACACATTATTATCTGATTAATGCTACAGTCTACAGTTAATATAACCTTTCTTTTTCAATTTCTAATGATAGCTGCTCCATATCTTTATTAGCAATAAAGTCATATGCTGGTAGATTATGATCTACAATTTCTGGAGGATTAGAATGAGTAAGAGAGAGTTGTGGGGAATTAGCATTTAATCTCAATGCATGAAGATCCGTAGGAAGGTCTAGTGCTGAACTACTTGATACTGAATACAAACTTGAAACACTCTAAATTAAAAATTAGACCAAAAATCCAATTATATAGTTAACAAAATAATAATAAATAATATAAGGAACCAACAAATGTTAATATAGACAATTTTTACGTACAGTATTAACATATGCATTTCTAGAAAGAAACTCCAGCAATTTTTCTTTTGCTTGTTTTTCAGCAACACGAGCTCTAAGCAACTCCTCCTTGAGATTGTTTGCTTCAGCTGCTCGTCTTTCAGATTCGTCAACAAGTCGAGCTGTCAATTGTTCAGCTTCCCGTGTTTTTCGTTCAAGACTTACTTTTTCTTCTTCAGTCTATAAATTAAATATAGTATAATATATATAACAAATTTCTGATACACTAATTTGAAAAAATAAATTATATATTTATATCTATTCTATATTTTCTAATCATACTTTAAGTGCTGTTAAACGAAATTGAGTAATTTTATGTTCAGCTTCTGATGCTTTTTGACCTAACAACATAGCTTCTTCTTCTGCTACTCGGGACTTTTCAGCCAAAAGATCAGCAGTTTCTTCAGATCTTCTCTGAAAAATGTATTATTAACATTGGTGTTTTTTACTACAGTTTTGAGGAAAAATCTAAGAATACTAACTAATGCTTCATTTGCTAAACGAATTTCTTCTTGGTACTGCATTAATCGTTGTTCCATAATTGATTTTTCTTTTTCCGCAATTTCTCTTAGCTGTTTTTCACGTGCTAACTTATTACGTTCAATTTGCCGTCTAATAAATAATAATATGATAATAACTGTAAAACATTTTTTTGTTACTATCAAATAGTTACCTAGACTTTTCTTCTTTTGCCTGGGTTTTCATTTGTTGTACTTCCATTGAATCTGGTTTACGTCTTCTCATAAAAAGATCATGATTTCCTATACAAAGGTCTAAAATCTAAAAAAAAATATGAGATAAAAAGAATTCTTCATTAATAGTTATTTAATTTAATATTCACCAATTTATTCATTCGAACTTTGTGTGAAAAGAATACAAAATTTGGGGATGTCTTATCAACAGGTTTAATAGTAAATTTTTTATCATCAAAACTAACATGTCTGATTTCAGACCATTGGAATGTTGTTTTTGGAGTTAATTTGTTCTCTTTTTCATAAATATTAAGTCCTAAAGATGTAACTCCTAACCACAAATCTGTATCTTTCTTGTTCTATATTGTTTAAAAAACCAAAAGGTTGTAATCAGTAATGATAAAATTAGTATAGTTTTACAGATAATTTTAACTCACACTTATGGGAAAATAATTTACACCATACATATCTAAATCTTGAGCGATTTTCAAATATTCAATTTCAGCCTCATCTCTCGACATTCCTCGATGGTCAGCATACCAAACTTTAATTCGCTCTTCCCACATTTCTGCTGTCATTTGATATTGATCAATTACTCTTTGAGGTAACAATTCTTCACTGGCAAGCATTCCTGGCTTATAAGTTCCTTCATCATAGTCACCATACTACACAGATTCAAGTATACAAATTAAATGTATAACCTAAAAATATAATTTTAAAATTCCTTCTACTTTTGCTTGCACAGCATATGATGCTAATAAAACTGAGGCTTCTGGCGGGCAATAAATATCCATTGCTAAAATGGCACGATTAACTTGTAAAAAAAATAAGTGTTGAGTAACTTCTTGAACAAGTTCTTCAGCTACCTCTTCAGGATAAAATTTTGCAAGGAACATAAATGGCATAGTTGTTTGTTGAGGAATTCCTTGATCTTGTACTATAATATAATTATTTACAATTATATTTTATTTCAAATTAAAGATGTCAAGGCATACCTTTTTTATCTAATTTTAACCAAGCAATAAATCCTTTAGAATCTTCATACTGCAAACCAAAATACCAGGTTTCTCGTAATCCAATAGTTCGGCACACCAAATCGAAAAGATCTCGGCCAGTAGCCTTCAACTAAACAAATATTTATAGATAGTTCAAATTATGATACACACTCAGGTGTTAAAAATTTTTAGTTTACCTCTAGGTTAAATTCTAATTCGGCATCTAATGTACACACTTTGACAGGAAAAGATTTTCCCGTCGATTTCTTACGTTTGAATGGCGGCATTTTTTCTTTCATCCTAAATAAACTTTAACCACACACACGATCAAATTGATTGGTGCACATTACTAGCAGACAAAAATAAACAAAGAAATAAAAAAAAACAAATATTAAAAACTAAACATTTTCGAAAAAATAAATAAATGTAAACACACTTAATAGTTAATAGTTATTTTATTATTTTTACTTATTAGTAAAAAAGATTAAAGAATGGTGTTTTTGTTTGAGTTATCATTTTTAAAGTCTTATCAAATAATTTTATGAATATTGATAACGGTAATTAGACAATCACAAGTCAGAAACTCGACTCTCTGGTAATAATGTTATAACTTATAATCACGAATTAAAATATTAATTCGTGGTTATAATTAATCTAATAATTAATATTTATTTTTATATTATTACAAAATATTAGTACAACTTAAAAGTTTCTTACTAAAAACCTTCAAAGTGTTATTCAGTGGCCAGTGTCTACTATTAGTCACTACTCACCAAGTAGTAATTAGTAATTACACTATCGGAAATGAGAAATTAAATCAAACTTACTATTAAGTAATATGATATAAAAGTAAACCGTGAACTATGTCTTACAGTAAAAGATTCTCAATCGACGATGCTTTTGAAGATGAACCTATCGATGATATAAAAGTGTATGTGTCCAGTTTAGGAGATTCACCTTTACAATCACCTGGACAAACCAAATTGACTAATTATGGTGGTATTGAAAATGAATCTATTTCAAGAACAAAAAAATTTGAAGATGTGGGTATTGCATATTATTGTCTCCATATTAATTTACATTAATTTACATTAAAAAATCTGTATATTTCCATCTAGACATTATCTCGGGACAGTGATTCGTTGATTTACAATTCTACAGCGCATTCTAACCAAAAAAATTGGTGTTGGCACCATCCTCAAGTGCGAGAAAACTGGCGTGTGGTACTAGCTGCTGTCATTTTATTCATCATTGGAACTGGTAATTATTTAAATATTATGTTCTTATAAAGTATGGACGGGAATATCTTGATAGTAGAAATCAAAATAATCCATATTTAATAGTGTTTATATTTCTTATCCAACTAAAATACTAAACTGTAAAAATATCTTCATATGATTGGAAAGTTACAAATAGACTTTAATTATCAACAGTATTATAACAATACAATGGTTGCAAAAAAGAAAACAACTTTTTATATATTTAAATATGATATCTATGATTAAATCTTTTTCATTTATTGTACAAAATGTATAATGTTACATTATAAATTCATCTGTAAATAAAAAAGATAAAAGTGATATTATGTATTTATGTATAAATAAATAAACAGTAATATTAAGTTTTGTAAATATGAATATACAAACATGCAAACTCTTGAATTTATTGAACCCCTGACTATTCTCTCAAATCTCGATAATTCATATAATATTTTATTTTATTATTTTGATTTCATACCATTTGTCCTAGAAAGAACTAAATTGTCTATAAAAACTAATCTATTGTGTATCTTCACAGTATTATTATCAGTGGCTATAATTGTGCAGTTGACTCCAAACACAGATTATCATCCAATAGTGTTTTTCATCGCTGGATTCATATGTTTCATACCTGGAGTGTATCATGTTGTATATATATATTTAGCTGCTAGAGGACATCCAGGTTACAGTTTTTATAGCCTATCTTTATTCAACTGAATGTTGTGAATATCTTGGTGAGAATAAAGTAACAAGTAGTAAATTATAACTATTTATATGTAAAATATTGTGTAGACAATGTTACAAACAGTGGCATAATTTATTACGAATACATTCAGAGTCCTTGAAATTTATGGTGAATTTTATGAAACAGGGAAAATTTATTTTAATGGCCTTTGAATTTAATCTGATGTTGGGACACTAGTTTTTTTGTAGTAGTAAGGAAGTATACTTCTCTTGATGTGTTATTCACACTTTATATATTATTATTACTGTGGTTCTTAACCTTTTTAATTTCTCTTCATGTTTTCTATTCTATTATATTTTGATGCAACTTAATAACAAAAAAATTTTAACTGTTTAAAAATTAAAACATATTCTTAAAAGTTAAAATTCAATGTGATATTTAGCTATACTAATTTTGTAATTTTAATGTTACAAAAATAAATAGATGACCACGCTACTCTTCTTTTTCCTTATAGTGCAAGAAGCTTTTCTCTTTCTTTGGTAATAATGTTTGAAAGTAAGAAAAACCCTATTCACAACCATATTAAGTTAAATATTACAACAAAACTATTAATGCTTTTTCTGATATTTTTTATACTCCTCTTTGATATCCAAAATTCTTCAAGCTATACTTCTGGACATTTAAATTTAACTACAATTAACAAAAATAGATCTTATTTGTGATTTTGAGTAATTATTTCTGTAAAATCTAGAAGAAGCAATTTATGTTTAATATGATCCTGTAACTTTTCTCAAAACATTTTACTTACTTCTAATACAGATTTGTTAGTTTTTTAAATTCTGATCAAGATGACCATTGTTTGTACTTAAATGCTGTTTTAATTTACTTGGGACCATTGAAACATTCAAAAGTTTTTCACCACACACAATAAATCATTTAAAGGTTTGTGGTTGAGTTATTTTTATTTGATCTGTCATCACCACCATCAACATTATTATCTTCAACCGTTCGTTTTTAATAATTTATTTATCCATTTTATTATTATTCACTATGTTTTCTATAACAATTTTTTATGAGAAAACATTGACAACTAATGATTATTCATGATAAATTTATTATCTTGGTTGATTAGCGATAAGTTTCAATGCGTATAATAATCATTCATTACTATTAACAAAACCTATGTACTGATTAGGAAATGTTTTTTTAAATAAGTTTTTTATACATTATCCAATATAAAGGACTACACACAACTTTTACTACAATCACAGCACACTATTGTGCTGCAGAATACTGTTTGAGAACCACGGTATTAGTAAATCAGTATAGAATTCAGTAGAATGTAATCCTTAATTTGTTTGTTATTTAAATGAAATGTGTCATGTACGGAATCTTATAGGATAAAAGTAGTAAATCTGTTTTTTTGTGAAAATAACTGAACTAAATCCATTAAATATTTATTTTTATAACATTTATAGCATTATCCCAATATTTCCATAACACTATTAACATTTGTTATTATTTTGCAAAATAAACCTTTTCACTTATATTTATAACTAATATTATGTTCTTCTGACTTAGTAATATATTATTTTTCTGCATTGTGGAGATGTTATGATATTCAGAATTTATTTAGGCGCTACTTTTAATGTTATTACAACACTAGAACCAAAGAAGTATTCCATTTTAGACATATTTTTTCTTTTCATTTATGAGTAGATCTAGAGCGTGATAAAATTTAACACAATTCATGATTAAAATATGTTAATACGTTGACTGCATATGTTTTTTTGCGTATCCAGTACGTATGATAAAAGTAAAAACAAATCTTCTAAATTAAAAAAAAAGAAACTGCTCTTAACGGCATATGTATACATATTTAAAAACACACACTTAATCCACACTAAATAATAATAAATAACATTCAGCCATGTGTAGGGAAGAATAAACAATTTACTTCAAATGTATATTAGACTCCAAATGGCATCAGTATGCATTTAACGTGTTAAGTATTTTTTAACTAAACTAATAAATTTAGTTTATACATATATAAAGAAAAAAAACATTAAACAAAACAAAATGGTAATATCTCAGAACACCAACAATAATCCGAGTCTCAGCTACTTAATTATGTAATTTTAATCACCAATATGAAAAAAATCAAAATTGTTCAATAGGAAATAATATTTTACAAGTTATAATGAAAAACATTTTTATTTATAATAATCATTACTATTAATTTATTTTAATTAAGTGAATTAAACTGGGGTTGTGATAAACCATTGACAATTTTTCAATGTGAAATATTATTTTAAAATACAAGCATTGATTTAAAATACTAAAACATCTTTTCAGTTAGGCATAAGAATATAAATTATCATAAACTATTAACTAATATAATATAATAAAGAAAATAGACTTTTTTTATTTTCGTCCAATAACCATTGATATCTTCACCATAAATTATTAAATTAGACCACATGATAAGTAATCACTGTGTAAATAATAATATAGTTTTTAAAACATATTAATTGTACTGTTTGGGAAAGTAATGAAAACAATATATAGTTCTTTATTTTACTAGGTATGTGTTGTGATTTTTATTTGTCATATAATTAACAATAATATTTTTTTTTATTTATATTTTTATTGATCCTTTGTCTTTCTTAGCTACCTGTATACATATGTATTATATCAATTCCTACTACTTATAGACTATAGAATAAGACATAGTTTTACGTTGATGTTTTTATTATACTAGTATCACTAGATTTCATTATTTCATGATCTTATAATTTTAAAATATTAAAAGAAGACTAATACAGTATTATTGTTATTTTGTATACAATTTATGTTTAGATTATATTTAAATATATGATGTTTGATGTTTTTTCTAAACTATTATTTGTTATTGTTTGTGATTAGGGCTCAGGTGTCGTTTTTATTTTGTACTGAATATTAGATTTTCCCTGACATAATAATTTTTTTTTAAATAGAGTAATATTAAGTATAAACGAAAAATGTGTAACATCAAAATTATTTATAATAATATCATGTAAAATTAATTTATCTTTTTTTACCTATATATTTTATATTTTAGGTTGAATTTGATAATGCTAAATGTATTAAATATAAATCAATATATTAGATATAAAGCTACAAGTTACAACCAATATTTATAAAATAGCCTTAGCTTATCAAATTAATTTTTATTTGTAATTCCATAATATAATATTTATACTTCATTGATTACAATTTTTATTACAAACTATGGATTTTGTTTTCAGTAAAAAAAGTTGGACAATTTACTGTATTAATAAAACTTTGATCAACATAAGTTTATGTCAACATTAGTTATTTAAAAAATCTATTTTTATCTCTTATGAAAACTCATCAAATATAAATTTAAAAGTAAAAATATATTAAAATATATATTTCTAAAATTAATAATTATAAAAAATTTCTTATTAGATATGTATTGTAATTTCACTAACTCTAATGCTGAATGATTTGTATAGAGGAATGTTGTGTTTATAGTTCTATATTTAAGTTAACAACGAAATATATTTAATTGTGTTACCTATTAATGTTTAGAAAATTAAACTAGTCTACGTCATCCTTACTTTTATTTATTTTTTATTGTGTAATAAATATTATTTTATATAATTTGTTATATTCTTTCTGTTTTGCTCAAAAATTATTTGTACCTTATTTATTATATTATAATAATAATAAACTTATGGCTGTAATAAAATGTCCTAAGACGCGTAAAATCATTAAATCTATCCAAGAATAGCTATTTTCATTGCTGCTACTAGGGAGGTGCTTGCAGCTTAGGGATGTTAAGCATCCCTTATTTAAGTTAAGCTCCCCCTAGGTGGCTAATTGAATAATAACTGTACATTAACTATTAATAGTATAATTTTAAAATAAAAAAATAAGCTGTACATAGATACCAATCTAACAACTTTTAAATGTCATCTAATTAATGTCAATTGAGTGAGACATTAATAACTTTAGTAGTTTAGTATGTATTATTATATTATACGAAGTGTGCGGTGTCTGAAGTCTGAATAGTAATTTAATAATTAGAATATTATATTTTAATTTATAACACTATTAGGTATCTAATATTTAATATAATGCCGTACCATATATTATTATCTTGCACTGGGATATCAATGAAATTAAATGTGGTAAAGAAAGTCCAAAACATAAAAATCCGATATATAATTAAAATAATTAATCTAAAAAAAAATAATAATTATGGTTAACATTGCCTAACATCATATTATATAGAAAGATTGAATTAGATATTTATACAAAAACAATATACCTACCTAATACATAATAATAATTTCTATTGAAATCTAAAATGTGAAATTGTCGATATTGGTACCAACCTGCAACCTATATTTGTTAACTTCGTAAGTTAAATAACTCAATTAAAATTTATATTAATACTAGTGGTACACCGCAAATGCACAATTTCCTTAAAGATTTTTCGTGTTTTTATAGGAAATTTTCTTCAAATGTTCACATTTCATTATTTTATATAGGTACCTACGTTGAGTTTCCATTGACCATTTTAGAATAGATCAATAGATTACTTATATCACAATTTTTTATTTAATACCAGTAGCACCATCATAGGACAATATTATCAATTTGTAGGTACGCACCATAGACTTATATAACCTAGTTAATAGGTCTATGGTACGCACTACCATAGATAATATATACATGTATATTGTATATATTATCTATGCGCACTACGCGGAAAAAACAATATCAACAAGTTTATATTTTATCTCGATGCTTATATCACAGAACTAACCCAAGGTTTATAGATCTATAAACCTTGTATTCTTAGTGCGTGTTATCAACAATTTTTTGGGTACCGGCAGTATTTGTTAGTATTATCACAGAATAGATTAAAATGTATATAGTATTCATAGACCTTATACCTTATAAGGTCTATGATAGTATTACAACTTTACTGTATTAGGTACTTTACTACATTTTAGGATTTACCTACATTATTTAATGTTAGCAGAAACTTAAGAATGACTTAAAACGTTGAAATATTCTAATTAATTTGTAAGTTAAATTGACACGACATTTATTTTTCAGTTATTTTTAAATATTTGTTTGGATTTATGTAAATGTATTTACTCATTTTACTCTATAATAATAAAAAAAACAGTACTTAGTATAATAGTTATGACTCTATGAGTATATTTGCATTGAGTTTCATACTTTCATTAAATATTTAATGTTAAATAACCTATGTTTAAAAAAGTGGGAAGTTTTGTTTTTACATCATTTAAATACTTTTGTGTTGCTCATTGTGTAACAGAACATGTAGCAGATATATTCTTGGTAAGTAGTTTCTTTTGTTGTGAATTGGTGTGAACCCTCAACCTAACTTGATACATTTTTATTGGGGAAACTTAGTGTTCAGGTGATTCCATGGAGCCGTCCATCCACTCTGGTGATTTGGTAATTATTCAACGTTTCTCAAAGATGATCAACAATGTAGATAAAGGAGATGTAATTATTGCAAAGTCACCTGAAGAATATAATAAATTCATTATGAAAAGAGTGAAGGCTGTTGATGGCCAAATGGTTAGAAGAGGAATAAATTATCAAGTGGTAGGATTATAAAAAAATTGTACTGGTATTATGGTTAATTCATTTTAATTGTAGTTGACTTTGATTTATACATTGTACATTCGTTCATTTAAATGTTAAATTTCATCAATTTTGATATCGATATTTTTAATTTTGGCACAATCCTAGCTGTTACCCAAGTGACTATTGTTTTGCTTCTAACGATCTGCTATCCATTTCAAACTTCCTAATTTCCATATTAATTTTCTGTATTCCGGGTATGATTTTTCTTTTGGATAAACACCGAACATCATTGATCCATATCAAAATTCTATTCACCCACTTTTTTGGTGGCCTATGTCTAGATATAGAACGATTTAACAGTGCACATACTTTAACCTTTGACTTTAAACCTACTTTAGTATGAACTTTGTTTTAATCATTAATTGTTTTATAGGTACCAAGAGGCTCAGTATGGTTGGAAGGTGACAATCATACTAATTCAACAGATTCTTGGGATTTCGGTCCTGTACCTAAAGGATTAATACATGGACGAGTTGTTTGTCGAATTTGGCCTATATCACATTTCTCTTTGAACATTTGATGATAAACCTAATGCAGTAATTAAGAAGCACAAATAAAAATTGTGATTGACTATTATTTTTATTTGTATAATGTTGCACATTAGATTTTAGATTCTGAGCAATGAACGTATTGATTTTACAATTATGTGTTTATTTATATCTGTCTGTTACCACTAGGACTCGGAAGCTGGTGACTTTAAAAACATAAAAAAATTACAAATATTTGTTTTAAATTAATAAACACCTCTCCGGGTGAAATTGGACACATTATCAAGCAAATCACCAGGTCATGATCTAATTAGTATTGTTATTACAAAGAACCTTCCCAAAGAAATTATTACTTTTTTATCACACATCCTGCCTCTTACAGACCCATAAGTCTTCTCCCAACCTTTTCTAAAATTCTTTTAAAAAGACTCATTAATTTTGCTTCTTCAAAAAACATAATTCCACGCACACAATTCGGATTCAGATCAAAATATTCTACATTGCACCAATTACACAGAACAGTAGATATAATATCCAGCTCCCTGGAAAAAAAAACAGTTCTGTACAGCAGTATTCCTTGACATCTCCCAAGCCTTTAATCGGGTTTGGCACGACGGACTAATGTACAAACTTAAAAAGTTCTTACCCGTTCCTCTTTTCCTCTTGATAAAATCATATCTGTCAAATCGTTTCTTTACTGTTCGCCTAAACAACACCTACTCAACCTGTTACACTATTAGAGCTAGAGTTCCACAAGGAAGCGACATCGCTCCATTCCTTTACTCGATTTTCACTCATGACATACCCAAGACGTTTTATACATCTTTAGGCACATACGCTGATGACACACTAATAACCGCCTCCCACGAAAACCACGTCACAGCCAGTGAAATGATTCAAAACCATTTAAATATGATCAGCTTGTGGGCAAACAGATGGAAAATCCAAATAAACAAAACTAAATCTGTTCAAGTAACTTTTTCACTACGTAATCTCGATTCTCCACCTGTCACGTTAAACAATATAACAATTCCTAAGGCAAACGAAGTTAAATACCTTGGGCTAACTCTCGGCAAACGCTTAACCTGGAGCCAACACATTAAACTTAAATGTAAAACTGTTAACTCTAGACTTCATATCCTTGGACCACTCTTAAAATCCAAACTTCCCCTTCCAATAAACTTACTATATACAAATCAATAATTCGACCAGCTTGGACATATGGTATCCAGTCATGGGGCTCTGCAAAGCCCTCTAACACCAACACATTTCAAGCTTTTCAATCTATCTGCCTACGATTAATAAGATCTTCTCCTTGGTATTTCTCAAACAATAATCTTCACAAAGACCTAAAAATTCCTACACTTAATCAATTAGCTAAAGCACATTACTCTAAATTTCACTCCAACTCTCAGAGTAATCCATTAATAAAGCAACTTTCTTCCACCTCACTTCCTGGAAATGTACGTAAAAGACTTAAAAGACAGTGTCCTAGACACCTACTAAAATAAAAAAAAAAATAAAAAAAAAAAAACAAAAAAAACCACATCTAAAATGTTCTCGGTTGGGTGGTGCTGCTGAGTGCCTGCCCATAAATGTTAAATTCTGTTATTTTATATTATATTAACTATCAAATTTGCCCATTGTACATAATGTTGTATAGATTGTAAATTTCTTAAATAAATAAAAAAAATTTAATAAAAATTCCTTTTTTTTTCATTTATAAATCTATAAAATTCTATATAAAATTTATCATAACTTATAAATTATTGTATTTTACTATTAGAGCATAATTGATGTTATTAAAAGTAAATGAATGACTATTACAGTTAAAAATATTTATATTTGGAAAAATTTCTCTCCACGTCCACTGAAGTGATTTGAGCAAATCTTCAGAATTGAAGTCATCCAGAAATCACTCACTTGAAGCTTCAACACCAATTTAAATTTTCAAAATTGTTAACATTGTTTGAAATCCAGTATTTTTTTAAAGTAGTTAAACTGAATTAGTGGGAAATCAGTACAAATTACTAAAAAAAAAATTAGTTATTCTGATTCACATGCTAATGAAACACATTTGAGGCCAAGAGAGCATCGTCTAAAAAGTTCAAAAAAAAAAAAATGGCAAATGCATAAACTTCAGAGCTTTAGTTATCACCTTTTGGGACAGTAAAAATCAAAAATGCTTCAATTTTCTTCAGCATTATCTTTTCTGGTAGGTAAGTGAATCGAGTTATCAAAAGCGTCAGGAAAAACAAATAATATAATTATGCACTATAACATTTTTGTAATATTATGACTATTTTTGGGCATAAGAGAATTTCAAGTCTTGTTAGTTTTTTTTTTTTTTACTATTGTTGATACAAAAATTTTGGTTGGTCAAAAACATTGAAAAATGAAATAGAACGTTAGTGGAAGTTAAAAGAAAAAGGAGATTAAATCCACAATATTTGTTTGAATGTCTGATGTTAAAAACGTTGACAAAATTAAATTAAATCATGAAAATTGGCAAATCATTTTGAGTTAGAAATTCATAAAAAATTTTCTATTTATATCTGAGCTTTGAAAATGTAATATAAGATTGTACTATATAAGCTGTTACAAAAACAGTTGATAAATATTTAAGACCCATAAGTACGATAGACACAAAACTGGGTATATTAAACTTTTATAGAGTATATTATTTAGTTTTATACACACAATGACAATTATTAATTTAATCTAATGTTGTACTAATGCTTAATAGAAAAATAAATTACTTTAATCACAATAATATCATCAAATATACATGGTAGTATATTAGGCCGACCGTCTTTACTCAGAATTGTTTTTTGTGTACAATGATTTTATATCATTGAATTCAAGTTTAATACCATCCATTACAGTGACCTACATATGTAACCTAGTGTATAGCTGAGAAACTTTCACTTACCCGCTTTTTTAACTTGTCATTTATACTGTCTATATTAATTTGTTAAATAAGATGTTTGAAGACATCATAAAAAAAATAATATTTTATTCATTTAATTATTTATAAATAATATGTACATTTTAAAAGAAATCTACTTAGGTTTAAGGGTTGGAAACTTAATTATTCAATTAAAAAAAAAAAATGATTACCTCATACGGGTTCTTAAGTTAGGTGATTACTGCCTTAAGTGTTCAACAAAGTATACTAAAAGAAAAAAAGTAAATAATAAATGTATAGTCTTAAAAAGTCAAAAATAATTAAGTTAATTAAAACAAACTTCTTTTAAATTTAACAGTTAACACATTACTCTTAATTCAATTGAGAAAATCGGTTTTTTTTTTATTAGCCACTTATGCTATAAACTAATCCATTATGTGACTGCAAATTTTGTTCATCATCAATTTGGCGCTTAATAGTTACATGATAACTATGATTGTCCATTCGAATGTTACAGTCATCATTTTGCATATTTTTACTACTTGACATACTCATTCTCTTCAGTGATCCTGAATGGAAACGGCCACCTTCTCCTCGGATGCGATTCATGGCATGTTTGTGGCGTGATTCATACAGATATTTCTAAAAAAAAAATGTTTGATTACATTTAATATAATTTATAATTTATAAAATATATTATAATATAATATTTTGATGTTTAAAAACAAGTAGTTTACTTGTCGAGTTTTTGGTATTTTCCCTTCTGCCTCTAATTTTGCTCGTGCTTGTCTTCTTTTCAGTATTCTTTTGTACTGTTTAGCATTTACGTATAAAGGCTCTTCTTCAAGGAACTCTGCTGTTGTGGGTACTCGCTGAAATTGAGTATTATTGGAGGCATTTCCATTTGGCACCATCTACAATAAAATATATAATTGTAATTGATTGAATTAATAAACCATAATATTTTTCCTATCAGACAGATTTCATTTAAATGGGAGAGAAGTTAGCATGTGTCTCATTGATTTTAAACAGGAATAAAATAGTATATTACAGGAGCTTCCAACTTATAGCCTGCTAAGGTTGTAGCACCAGCTTGCCAACCTATTTAATGTATTAAAAATTAGTTTTCATGGTTTTAATTTATTGAATTAGTTGAATAAAATTTATTTTCTTTTTTTCTTTTGGTGTTATTCATTACAACTTAAAATAGTCATACATATATACTTACATTAAATAATAATAAAAAAAACTGTAGTTGAGTAAGTATTGTAATAAATAAAATTAAAAATTTGTATTAAATGTTTTTTTTTATTTATTTGTATTTATAATCAACTATTAAATATATTTGGCCCAGTTAATACTTTGAGTTTGACATGCCTGCTGTAGTGTATTTTTAAGGACAAAATAACATTGGCACTTGACGCTAAGCCCAGACTTAGTTGAATATCACACTTTTCAACAGGTGACTGACTTTCAGTATCTTGAACAGGAAAGTAGGTATTGAAAAGAATAATATATGGATCAATGTTGGAAAACGGTAAATACAAGAAAAGAACAATCAAAACTAAAAGATACAGAAGTCAAAAAGTCTTCAATAAACATAAAAAAATTACATCTTTAATGAAAACAATACTCTAATGGGCTGGCCACGAACATAGATAGATCCAGTGACTCTATCAAAATAGACATGACAGGGAAAATAAATGGAGAAAAGTCAAAAGGTGGGCCAAATCAATGTTAAATAAATCAAAAATCTAAATAAGTGTAGTTTCAAAAAATGAGAATAAAAATCAGCAAAGACAGAAGAGTATTATAGTAGAGGCAGCATAGCTTCTTAATAGACGAAAGAACATAAAACAATTTGATTTAATTAAATTTATGAGAATCAATATTACCATAACAATGTTCTGCTGATTTTGAGGAACTCCTTGGGCTACAGTAGTAGCTGTTTGAGTGACGGTTGGAGAACCACCAGACGGTGGACTGGATAATTGCATGATATTTCCATTTATGCTTATTACTGAAAATATGGTAATTAATAATTACAATTATTGTTACTTATAAGTATTAAAATAATATACACAAAGGGAAACACACATGTTGGTTGGTTTTGTTGTTGGGCAATCGATTGACCGTTGTCGACTTGTACGGGTTGGTAAATAAACGTTTGTCCATCAGGTGTCTGAATCAACTGTGCTTGCGCTTGCTGCTAGATTAAGGACCATTATAAAGATTAACATTAGACAACACTCCTGCAGAAGAGGAGCAAAAAGACAATATGTGCATACCTGTACAGGCAGTTGGAGCAGCTGCAACTGTTGGTTGCCCGGCGAACCCAAATGTACCGACTGACCGGCATTCTGGGGCACGGCATGCACGACGATCTGCTGACCGTTAGCGCTCTGTATCACCTGGCCAGCCTGAACGACTTGCACTTGATTGTTCGACGTCGGGATGGCTTGGACGACGGTCATGTGTCCGTCTGAGCCGATCTGTTGGTCCATGATCGTTGGGTTCCTCTAAAAACGGTACAGTCGTTATCGGGCTCATAATATTTAACATGACGGGAATACTACGGGGTACAAAAATCCAGCCGATAAATAAATTAATATTTCTGGTGGGTTAAGGTGGTGGGTCGCGGAGGAGTGATGAGATCACGGGGCAACCGGGAGCGAGATAAGTCGACGGGTTTCCCGTAACAAACGTTTGTCGGTGCGAGCGATGGCCGCTGCAGACAATGTCGCCGTTGAGCTCGGGTCCCGGGCTCCCCTGCTGGGGTCAAAGCACAAATCAAAGAACCCGGGAGACCCGTGTCGGGTTAGCGCGCGCATTTTGACAAGCGTAAAAAGTTTAGTGCGAATTTTAAGGCGAACTTACATTGGACAGCGGGATATTGGTCCGGAGATTGTTTCAACGATTGGCCGAAATACTCGTCACCAATGAGAGTATGAGACAGCGCGCAAACGTCAGACAGCAACCACGAATTGGCCTTTCGCCGTCGACCAGCCAATCCACAACACAGTACGCGGAATCAGTGCTGCCATTTACCCGGGACGAAAATACGCCTCGCCGCAAACCAAATGGCCGCCGCTGTCAAGTGCCAATTCGTAAACCTATGAAGTAATGGACAGCGCTTAGTGGGAAAGAGAGGTCGGGGGTACGATATAGAGTGAGCGAGAAAAAAAACAAAGTTGTACAATTTATACAGTCCCTTGTAAGCGGGGTCCTTCAACATTTCATGTTCTTTCTCTCTCAACTATATGGTTGTATGATTGGATCACCTATCATTTATGGCATGGCGGAGTGGAATATGCCGTCCATTAGTTTTAAGTTTATATGTCTGCCATTCAATTGGATTCATTTAAATCATGATGGAGACAATATTACTATCTACATCATGATCAAAACCCGCGAACATTTTTTTTTTGTTGGAAGAGTAAAATTTAGATATTAGATCTTATTATTATAATTTTTAATTTTATGTCCCACACAAGGTTCATCAATCCACCTTGGTGGTTCCACATTTCCACAATTTATTAATCTCGATTTGATTTAATTCGATCTCTTATCGTTAGCTCTCAGAAGGATCTTCACCTTTTAAATGTTTTGTGTTTTTCAAAATATTTGTATCTGATTGTATTCTATTGAATAGAAAATAATACCTAGGTATTTACTATTTTCCACCATTTATTATTGCCCCAAAACATGATGATGGTAATAATTAAATTTCTAATTTATTAATGTCGTCATTATTGTTTGTTTTAGTTAGTCAGATCAAACAAAACAATAAAGTGTATTGTTATTTTTAAATGTAGTTTATAATTTAAAATCACCATTACTTGCAGATATATCCATTAAAAAATTAACAATATAATATTCAGTGGTTTGTGGTTCCATTTCTGCCAACTAGTTATAGTAAAAGCCTGATTTACTCCTTAACTGGAAAAATGAAAATAAAATTTTATTTACTCCTCGTTTTAAAAGATTTTTCCAATAAATTTTTAGAAGTGTTTGACACTTTCATCAATATTAGTATACAATAGTTATTCATTTTTAAACACAAAATTAATTGTATACAAATATTTCCAAAGGCAATAATTTCATTAAAGTGCAATATCAAAATTCAAAAAAGTAAATTGCAGAAAAATTATTATTTATTTCTGTTAGTTATGTATTAATATAGAATCATATTTTTAATAATGTTGTCAACATAAAATATACCACTTTAACTTAATCAGTTTTAACAAAAATATTTTATACTTAAAAATATATATTATGTAGGTAATTAATAATAATTGTAATATAGAGTATTATCTCAGAATTTAATTTCTGGATGTGCTGGAAGAGCATTTTTATTTAAATCCTTGAAATAAAGATGTTGTAGTGCATCTCTGGCATTGATACGTTTACTTGGATCGTATATCAGCATTTTCTACAAGAGGAAATTAATGAATAATTTTAATCTAAATCTAATTAATTTGATGAAATAATTAATTTACTTGAAGTAAGTTCAATCCCACATTGTTTATGTTCTTGACAGATTTCTGTAAAATATTTTCATTCCATGTTGGGAATGAAGGTTTGTAGTCCTTTAATTCTGAAACACCAGGCCATGTATTTTCATTTGGGGTAGTCAAAATCCTATGATAAACAAAAATTGGTAGAAACATTAATAATGTATTTCTATCATTTAAAATAAATTTAGCTAATCTGATGACAAGTTATTAAATTTATGAGAATGTAAAACATAATTTACTTAAAGAAATAACTAGTTTAGTAGTTAAATTTTTTTCTTATTATTTACTGCTAAGTTTAAAAGACTGACAAGGTACAGAAAGCAAATATTTAATTTTTTTTTCTTAAATAATAAATATAGTTAAAATAAAATCCACATATTTTAACAATTTCACGTGTATTAAATACATGTGGTACATACCTACCTAAATATTAAATATTATTTTAGTTTTAACTCCATAATCTATTGAATTTTATTTTTTATTTACACAGTAGTCTCAATAACCCAGACTGAACCCTGTTTGAATTACTGAAAGTCCGGATTAAATTACATCAGCTTTAAATTATTTGTAAATAAGTTTTAGACATGTAAATTTAAATTAGTTCTTACCCTAAAAATAACCATTTACACGTTTGTTTACAAATTGTAAAAACTAAAAATAAAAAATATGCACATACTAGTGGTTTGAAAAGTATTGAATTTTATTTTCTGGTTATTTTAAAATTATTATCTTAATTTTCCAAAGCATGGATTAAATAATACTATAAATAAACAATGTCTATTGAATATATGCCTATACCCAACGTTATAGTTATGGTGACAAATATAAATATAAGTTTGAATTAGTTTTATTTATTTGTGTTTCTATGTTATAATTTATTTGACATTAGTTTACTTAAATTGTTTTTTAATCATAATTTACGATGACAATTGAAGTAACCGATAGTATACTAGTAAGATAATTATGGCCTCATGGACCTTATATTACTAATATATATTATAATTGCGTAAACAGAGAGTATTTGGCATACACTGACATATTATTTTCAATATACCGTATAACTTTAAAAATAATCAAAATCAAATATGAATAAAAGTAAGAATTGGGCATGCCTAAAAATATGAAAAAGTTGATCAATTTCTGAATCTCCTTGAAACAAAGGTTTTCCACAAGCCATTTCTGAAAATATACATGCTACAGACCACATATCAATTGGGCAGCCATAGCGTTGAGTGTTTAATAACACTTCAGGGGCTCGGTACCATAATGTCACTACCTATGAATAAATTAAAAAAATTACTTTAATTTTACATTATCTATATAATCATGTTGTATAAATACCTCATGTGTGTAGACTCGAATTGGCAAACCAAAAGTACGACCCAAACCAAAATCAGCAACTTTTAATATATTATTTTTTACATCAATTAATATATTTTGAGGTTTTAAGTCTCTATGCAATATTCGCCTTACATGACAATAATATATAGCCACTAATAACTATAACATGGAATGTTAAAACTTTAGTAACACAAATGTGCCTAGGCATGTCTTTAAATTTAGGTACCTGATAAGTAAAAGATTTAGTAAGAATTTCAGCTAAGTGTTTTTTTGGCCTAGAGTCTATGAATTTTTTTAAGTCCATGGGAACAAATTCAAAAACTAAATATAACAGCGTTTCATCCATAAGTATATTCCTTAGACTAAATAAACTTCGTTCATTAAACATGTGCATGTAAAAAGTAAAATGTAATAATAATTACTTCACAATATTTGGATGGTCAAGTTCTTTCAATATACTTATTTCTCTGATTGCAGTAGTCGGTATACCTTCATCTTCCATTTCCATACGTATTTTCTTTACTGCAACAATTTTTTTTGAAGAACGCTCAATACACTTGTATACAACTCCATACGTTCCTTCACCAATTTTTTCTAATTTAATATAACCTTCCATTGTAACGGTTCTAAAAAGTAAAACCGAATAAACCTAATATATTATAAAATATCTAAGTTTGTTCAGAAAATAAGTTTCATTTAGTAATATAAGCTAGATGGTATAATATATAGACATTACAAAAAAAAACTATTATTTTATTTTAATTCTTTCTTGGAAACCATTTCAAAACTAATAAGAATCACCCTCGGAACTACCTTAGTTTTTAAAATGGAAACACAAATCATAAACCTCATTACAAGGATTTGCCTCCGGTAGCATTTTTCGATGATCAAGGAATATAGATATTAAGAGGATGTCAGCGCAGTATTTATTTTCTCTCTCTGACCTACACGCAACATACCAAATTTTATGTTCACAATAACGATCATAATTATATTAATTTCTCAAATAAGAGTGAAATGACCTCTTATAAAATTTAAAGGTAAGATTGTTATCTAGGGCATCTCAAAGGGGTTTTATTGTATTTTAATTTTAAAGCGAGTTAAGAGTATTTCAAGATGTACAAATAATTGACAATTTTAAAATACTCAAAACACACTATAAAATTAAAATATAATAAAACGCCTATGAGATGTCCTAGATAATTATCTTACCTTTAAATTTTATAAGAGGTCATTTCACTCTAATTTGAGAAATTAGTATGATTAAAATCATTATTGTGAACGTACAATTTGCTATGTTGTGCGTAGGTCAGAGGGAGAAAACAAATACTGCGCTGAAATCCTCTTAAGGTCCTTTTATGACAACTGTCTGAATAATGGTGAAACTAGAAACTAAGTTAAAATTGTGTACCTACTTAATGTTCAACTCAATCTTTTAATTTAAATATATATTTGACTTGTTTTGATTCCTAATTTTAACCAGGGCTTAAAAGTTAAAACCGTTTCTAAAATTATAGGTAATCGGTTCCGGTAGATTAGGTTAGAAATGGTTACCAGTTTTCTTGTTCTATGCAGTGCCGTTTACTTTAAAAAAAAAGGTTAGTTATAGTTACCGGTTACCTTACACCACAAATATAAAGTGATTACTAGTTACCAATTTTTAACGAATTCTGAAATACCTATTTAAATACTACTTTTCAAATCACATTTATTCATTTTTGTTATCAACTAGAAACTGTTCATAATGTGTTTACATTGATTTGTATTTATATTTATTATTTAAACTTAATATTTTATAATAAACGTTATTGGTATACCCATTACGGGATTACCCGTATGGCATGTACGTATTTGACATTGTATATAATTTATCATAAATGCATAACTTCAATATTACTGATGTCTGATTTGGATATTTTTCTAGTAAATAAAGTATAAACACTTTAAGCTGAAATCATAATAAATAATTGGTATTTTGTACTGGTTACCGGGCATCGCTAAAAGTACGATTTTCAGAAATGTTGATAACTGGTTATGGGTATACGACTTTATAAACTTTTGTTAATAGGTTACCGATACCCGCATTCCAAACTGCGGTTAAATCAGATATTTGCCAATTGGTAAAAGGTTCTTAAAATTTACGGTTTTCGTGAAAAACCAGTTAACGGTTTTAACTATAAATATTTCATTAATCTGTTATAGTAAATAACCTAGAGTGATTGATATAATATATATTTAATATATTTTTCTTTTTGATTTGATGAGTAGTTTTTGGTATAATGATGACTGGGTTTAAGAATTGGTCATATACTCATATGAAATGAAAAATGAGAATTTGTGTGAATATTTTTGATTGTGATCCCCAAAAAATGTAAATATAGGTGATATAGCGATAGCCAAAAAAAGAACAAATATTATTCGAATATTATTATTAAAACAAATTTTTTTGCTGTGCTATTAATTAAAAAAGTTAAAAACAAACAAAAAATATTTTATACTTTGCGTAATATATAGCTTTCTTATTGTATAATTTTAATATCAACAAAATAATAATTTTAATTTACGATTAATTTAACATTTAAAATTATATACATAGAGTTAAGAGGGTTCTATTATACCCACCATGCATTGTTTTTGTCTTACAAACGCAAAATATTGGAAATTGTACGTTCTGAATAATCTATTTAACTTATGAGTTATGATTAATATTGGAGTGAATTTACCTATTGGCTATTATCAAATTTAAAAGTGAGAATATTATCAATATAATGAACCTCGTATGTTACTTTTTATATGCTTATATATTTAGTTTAATTATTTTTTTAATACCAAATAATTTATGGTGCGCGTTTGTTCAACAAAGACAACTCTTTTGGGTGTAGGATCCTCTTAATAATTGGTTTCTTTTAATTTCTGAGCACACGGTGAATGACTTTTAAATAATATGTAGCACCAAACCCAATTAAAGGAAACGATAATTATATAAACAATGTACACACAGGGAAAATAATATTTATCCCATTTGTAAGATCTAATACTAGAATACCGTTATAGTAGGTAGGTAGCTAATTACAATACCTAAATTAAAACTAAAAAAAGTATAACCAAGTGCATTTACTATTCATAATAGGATCATTTTTTTACTGGTTAGTTAGATACCTACATACTATTTTACTTACATTCTGATTCAGGGAATATTTTCTTATAAAACATTAAACAACTAAATAGGTACAATAAATATTTAATATTACGTACCTACCTAGTCTAGACTTCTGAATAGTGAAGAGTGCAAGATAAAGTTGCGTTGCTTTAAGTCGAATTGAAGTTTGAACTTAGGTATGAAAATATTGAATATTGTTGTACACTTACCAGTGTTGATCAAACATCTAAAAACATACGGTTTTTAAATATAGCAACTACAAGTGTAGATGCGATCTGCTTTAACACAGTGACTAAAGTGAGTACTGAGTACTGACAAGTGACTACTGAGTATTTAATAGGAGGTATTTACAAAAAAAAAAGGTATTGTTTGAAAAATTTCGAATAATATCGATACAAGTACCATTCACCAATCACCAACCACGAGGAGCGTTCCAGTTGCCGCCGCCGGTGGCGGCAACAGGCGACAAGTGACAACGACAACGTCTTACGTCACAACGGAAACAGGCGACGACGGCTCAACTTAAATCTATTTTCTTTCGCTCGACGCTCATTAACTGTCGAACTGGCTACTTCACCACAAGCGCAGAAAACGGAACAAACGTGCTCAACGCGTATTTTGAATATTCCATATTATAACATTCTTTAAACTTTTCCATGTTCAGCATACAACATCAATTATTTTTATATTTCTCCTAATTTGTAAATAGCAACATTCCATTTTAATTCTTAAGACGTAGATGGATAGTACATTATACAAATGTTGCATAAATAAGGTTCCTTATATTATAAGGGTACATAATTTTAATTTTGTATTAACTTTATCAAGTACTTATATCGTATTTTATTGTAATAAGTAAGTAGTTTATCAAAGTTCTGTGCACATTACCTATATTCACTACTGTTTAGAAATTTAGTATTAGATAATCAATATTTTCTGTCATTCTGTCCTCAACATGGGCACAAACTTTACTCTACTACTTACTAACTTATACCTAACCTTTAATATTTGTTATTTTACTAATTCACTTTGTATACATTTATTTACAACGTTTTATAATTATTATTTGTCATAGTAAAAATGCAAATTTATAGCACTACAAAAAACTTCAGTCAATTCAGACTGAATCATTCTGGTTTTAGGTTAGCGTTTTTTTCTATTTACCAATTTATTGATAGACGTTTCGGCAGTTCGGCACAATGCCATAAACGTTATTGACCTTAAGTCTGTACTCAGCGCCAGTTTATTATTACCTATATTATTCTGGTATTTCTGATACCTATGTATTAAAATGAAATAAAACAAAATCTTAAAAATAAATTTTGTATCCAAATGCCCTTATCATGTTATAATATGATCAATAAAAATTGATTCCTTGAAAAAATAACGATGAACATAAAAACCAAATTTTTATATTTTGGTATACAATACATATATATTTTTTTTTTAATGTTTTTTATTCAATCTGTTTCATGAAATAACAATAAGAACATTTGGAGAAGTAGTAGATAATAAAAAAAAAAAACAAGAGTATTAAAATTTAGTCCGTCGGTAGGTTTCTACACCACTTGCGCTTTAGCCATTTGGGAGGATTTCCAGGGATAGACAAGGAAGAGATATCGTCCATGAGTGGGTTTCTATTGTTTAAAAGATGGTTGTGGAATCTTTTGTAGTGTGTTTTAGCCACTTCTGCAACAAAGGGTATGGAGAGGTCATAATGGAGTGTGTGATTGGAAATGTAATATGGTGCTTTGGTGATAAGTCTTGAGACTTGAGTTATGAATTAGAGTTATTAGAGTTTTGGATTGATAAGTTTGAATTCTATTGACGTTAGTAGGCTTTGCTGATCCCCAGAGCTGTAGGTATACCATATACCCATATTGATTTAAGTAGAATTTTGTATATGAGGAGCTTGTTATTCAGATGAATATGTTTGGAAGTAAGTAGGTGCCTTAGTTGGCAGCTACGATCTTGAGCGTTAAACGTTTGGAGCGTATGTGTGGGGCCCATGTGACCCGGCGGTCTAGGGTTAGTCCAAGATATTTGATGTTTTGAGAGTAGGGTAGAGGTTGATTATTGAGAAGTAGTTGTGGGCAGTCTCTGGGGCTAACTATACAATATATGATAATTTATTAAACATACCTAAGTTTTAATTTTCTAATTTTAAAATTTAGATCAATAATAATTCAACATTTTGACTTACCAGGTATCCCCTAGTATTCTCTTACTTATATATCATGGAACAAAGTACAGAAAATATCAAATATAATTCAAATTAATTGTAAAACATTATAATAAACTAATTAAATTAATTTTTTTGTTAAATTCCACATGGCTTACCTATTTAGTTTAATTGATTAATTAATTTTATTATGTAACAAAACGGGCTGTTTCTCAAAGTATGGAGCAAAATATGTATATTATTTACAAGAAAAATATGAACTCTAAACATTATTTAAATATTATTAACAGAAAGAAAGTGACCTCATTAGCAGTATGCATCATTCTGAACATTGGTCTATTACTAGAATAATACAATTAGTGATTTATATTAAAAGGTTAGTTAAACAACAATTTGGTAAAGTACTCCTTTAGCTAGCCCTGCTAATATTTTATATGGTTTTATTAGGAATCACTACCTACTATTATTATTATTATTTGCGGGCGTCAACTTATTAACTTTAAATGTATATAGGTAGTATAATAAATAATAATGAATAATCCTATGCTCAAACTAACTACTTCAAAATTAATATACTATTTTATTTTATAATAAATGTAGATATAGAACATCACATAGATTTCCCAACCTCAAAAACATTTGGTAATATTCAATAAATGGATGTTCATGGTAGGCCATGATGATTTAAAAAATATGCAGTTCTAATATGGTGGTTTACGAAAAGCGTAGAATATGTTCATATCATTTTAGTACAGACAATTTCAGCCATAGGACAAAAGTCATAAATTGTAATGCGTTTCCACACCTCATATGGCCTGACGAACACTTTCAACTATGTTGTCATTAATCCCAACAAGTACTGGGGTAGATCACAGATTGCTTAATATACCTACTTAGTATTAATGTAAAAAACGTAAATCTCAACACAGGTTTTGCTCAATTTTTTATGAAGTTTGAAGTTAGTACAAATCCAAATTTTAATAACAGTGAGGGAAGAATTGATGCCTTTGAAGGCAATAGATCAGCACAAACTCTACAACTTGCTAATCATAGCTTATTATTTTATAGTACGTGGAATTGTCAAAACCTATAAACAACCTATTTGTTATTCATTTTGTAAAAGTACAACAAACAGACATGGTAATAGCTAATCAAATTCATGAGGTAGTTCAAGCAATACATTAAACTGGATTGAATATACTATCAAGCATTTGTGAAAGGAGACAAATACAGCAGCTATATTATGTTGACACCAAAGCACTTTATTTAAAAATGAATGAATCATTCTATGGTAATTTCTATGAAATAGAATATAAATCTGATGGTCATCACCTTTTGAAAGGAATCTGTGATCATTTATTGAAAAAAAAATATAATATTTAATATTGACGACAAAAAAACAGCTTTATTGTTTTGATTTATTGAGATTAAATGAATTGGATAACCACATATAGGATGTTAAAATGTTGCTTAGGATTAGACAACAGGCCATACCTACAGAAATTTTCAAATTAAATGTTAGAAATACCACTCAACATTTGTAGCCAACAAGTTTCATCATTATGGAATTCTTAGTAAGTGAGTAACATTAAAATAAAATTAATTAATGTAATATATAATTTTAATTTTATAAGTCATATGTATACCTACTAATAATATTGAAAGACCTTTAATAAGTAGCATATTATTATAGTCTGTGAAAATACACATAAAGTATTTAGAATATTAAGATTTTAAACCATGACAACAAATCAACTATTAATAAAATAATAACAATGTATACATAATATAAAAAAAATGTAGTAAATGACTCAGCGCCAAACATCAGATTATGTATTTTGAGTGAGTGCAAGTATGTGTAAAATATAATATAGAATACAACTGAAATTATCTGTGATACTAGCTTGTATTATATAAATAAATATGTATATTATTAAATATATTAGTTGTAAACAAAAATAAAGGTACAAAAATATATGATCAATGTTATGGTTAAAACCAATTAAATTTTTGATTTCTGTTTAAATCATAAAATTCACATGCTATAAGGTATGCAACATGTTTATTAACATAAACACAAAGAATACATTGTGTTATTGATACATAATATATTCAATAAATCCACGATATCCATGAAAACCATGATTTATTATTATCTTCTATTTTATTTATTTCCTGTTCTTTTTCTTCTTCATCCTTAGTTTCTAACTAAAAAAAAAAAAAAATCAAAAATAATTGATTTATAACCTATAACAATTGTTTGATCTTTAAATAGTCATAGTTATTCATACTAGTAAAAATATTAAATATTGATTTTAAATATCAATTGCAAAATGCAATAAAATAGAATTAGAATTGTATATATTAATTTTACCTTTAATATTCTTTGATCCTCTCTGAATGCCTTTATAGGATCCTCATATTTTTTATATCTGTTTAAAATGTCTCTTGCATCTTTTTCTTCTTTTTCAAATACCACTATAATCATTGTTTAATTATAAGAAAATTCAATTCACAAATTAAAAAAAAAAAAATGTTTTATTTGGAACTTGAAAAAAAAAACCAATAAATAATAATACATAATACTCAAACCTTTTAAGAAGTCTGCAAGGTCAATAAGCGAGTTGTCATTTTCATCACCATTCCATCTAGGTATAATTAGAGTATTATAAGGATGAAGTTGTGTCCAACTTGTATTCCAATCTATTACAATGACTTTTGATAAATCACGATTAATTCTTTCAATATTTTTTACTAACTGCCCATTTCGAAATTCAGTACATTGACGTGATAAGCGATACTGAATCCAACCTTTTGGATCAATTTCATCTAATATTGGCGAAGCAATCTTTAATTACAAAAAAATATACATTTTAAAAAGTCCAAATAAACTACATAAATATAAAAACTAACATACATAACCATTTTCAGCTGTGTAAACAACTACTTCAAAAATCTTTCCAACTCTTTCCAAAAAATAATCAACATTTGGCCTCTTTTTAAACCTCCACCCTGTACTGTACTGAAAATAAAATTTAATTTATAATTAAATAACATTCAACTTATTAGAGTACTATTATCTTACACTCCACTCTGGATGTACAAGAAGATCAGTAATCTCTAACACAAGTGTATATTGAGGTTTATCATAATAATCTGGTAATGAATCAGGTAATAGTTTATTAGTTGCAGGAATTGTAAACATCTAAGTAATATAATATAAATTAAAATAAAAAAAAATTATAATGAAGGAATTTAATGAATTTATAATCATTAATAGGGCCCGGTACTTGATGACCTTAAAATTTTATAAACATCAAAAAATAATCATAAAAATACCAAAAATGATTTATAATGCCTTAACATATTTCAAAATTTACATTTTTTATTCAATTCATGGATAATAAATTATAATTATTATTAACTAAATTTTTTATACATTAAATATATTTTAATTACTTAAGTTGTTAAAAAGTAAAATTATCGGAGGTAATAATTACGATAATGCAGGGGAGGCGACACTTCAAAATAACACACGTGTGCCACCGGACCTAAAATAGTATCGGCCTATAGTTTATTAAATAATAATAGATCGCGACAACAAATTATAAAAATTATAATTGACAAGCTAATGAATAAAATAAATAAGAAATAAAGTGTAACTTTTAACAAAACTCCCCACTAACAGTAGCTCACCCTGTCAAACACTTCACTCCGAATGAAGTTAAATATGCTATTGATAAATACCCTCTCAAAAAATCTCCAGGGTTTGATCATATTACTGCTGAAGTTGCCAGATGCCTGCCAAAAAAAGCGATCATCCACCTCACACTTTATTTAACTCTGTTCTCAGGCTCTCATATTTTCCTACTCTCTGGAAATTCTCGGTTATTATTCTTGTTCCAAAGCCCAATAAACCTCCAGACTCCATCTCCTCTTACCGACCCATTAGTCTGTTACCCTTTTTTGCTAAAATCCTAGAAAGACTTTTACTCAAACGAATTCTACCTGACCTAACTACACATTCCATTCTTCCCAACCCCCAGTTTGGATTTCGTTCTACCCACTCAACAATCCACCAGGTTCATAGGGTTGTAGATGCTATTTCTTATGCATTAGAAAAAAAATTATATTGCACTTGCGTTTTTCTCGATATCTCTAAAGCGTTGATAGGGTCTGGCACCACGGGCTCCTTTTCAAATGAAAAAAATTTTTACATCCTGTATACTTCCTGATCATTAAATCATATCTTTCTGACAGATATTTCAGTACTCGTTTCGGTGTAACCCTCTCCAGTATAGCCAAAATATCGGCAGGCGTCCCGCAAGGTGGAATTCTTTCGCCTGTGCTTTACAACATTTACGCCTCTGATCAACCAACCTCACGAATATGCTATAAAGCTATAATTTCAGTAAATAATGACCCGGTTATTGCTTCCCGCCATCTTCAAAATCACCTCTCCCTCATGGAAAAATGGTACACCAACTGGAGGTTGAAAATAAACCAGTCAAAATCCGTGCATTGTACTTTTACCCTTGACCCTTGAGTTTAAGTTTATTCGTTTAGACTTAATATGGTGGGCCCAGGTTAATCTTTGATCTAGAGTTAGACCCAGATATTTAGCTGTTTAAGAGTTTGGAATAGAGATACCATGAATGGTTAGGTTAGAGTAAGACCTACTCCCTGTCCAGCTGACACCATTCATGGTATCTCTATTCCAAACTCTCAAACAGCTAAATATCTGGGTCTAACTCTAGATCAAAGATTAACCTGGGCCCACCATATTAAGTCTAAACGAATAAACTTAAACTCTTGTTTACGTCTTCTTAAAACATTTATTAACAATAACAAATTCACTAATATCAACACAAAACTGCTCATATATAAATCCCTAATCAAACCAGTCTGGACCTATGGCATACAGTTATGGGGTAATGCAAAAAAATCAAATATAAATAAAATACAAACTTTTCAAAACATAGCTCTCAGGAAACTTTTAAATGCTCCTCCTTACGTCTTAAACCACACTATTCACACTGATCTAAAAATGAAATTGGTACATGAAGAAGCTATAGCTTATTAGTCATTACCAACGCTTCCACAACCGTCTTTCCCCTAATAGCAACCCGCTAATACAAAATCTTGCTGTCCCTTCTATTCCTGGAAACCCACCCAGACGTTTAAAACGAAAATGGTGTCGTGACCTACTTGCTCACCCCCTCCCATCAACTAATCCAAAGTCAGAAAGAAAAAAAAAAACTTTTAACAAGAAAAATGCAAAAAAAAAGTACAAAAATGAATAAAATTCACCAAAAAAACTAAAAATTACTGTAAAGCATAATATTCCCTAAAAATGCAAAATAAAAATTGTACCATTAAATTTTATATTTCATGAATCAAATTTCTATAAAGAAGAGGCTCAAATTTAAGGATAAAAAAAAGATGCAATACATCAAGTTCTGGGCCCTAATCATTACTAGTAATATAATTATCATTGCTACAATTTGTAATAAAATCCAAAAAAATTTTACATACCTTATGATAAAATTCTATTCTAAAACATATCCGTTCATAGATTTTAACAATGAGTGGAATATTTTTGTTTCCTTTTTGAACTAATTCATCATCTTCAAACACTATGATTTTAGCAAAAATAAACAATTTATTGTTTAAGTTATTAGGTTTTTGAAATAAGTAATAAGTATTCCTACATTAAAATTTCCCTCAATGATTTAGATTTGTTTTTAACAAGTACTAATAAATTGTGCATCTAAAAATTCATTAAAAATGTATGGTATTAGAATACTAGAATTAAAATTATGCTGTTGGATTCAATTATTAATTATCATGACTGTTAACCTTTGACTCTTACCAATTCTAATGTCACAGTAGTTATTTCACAAGAAAATAGTAAAAAAAATTAAGGTAACAAGTACAATTTTCAAGCCCTTCCCTCCTCAATACACACAAACACTTTCGATTATACAATTTTAGAATTTTTTCATGAAATTATAACTAATTTATTTTGAAAATATTAACTAACATTTATCATTAATATTATTTTTATTAAAATATTAATATTCAATTCTTAATGTTAAAAATAATTAGAAAAAATATACAACCTAGTGAATATCCTCCAAATGCTATTAATGATACACCCAAAGCCATTGAAGCAATTTTTAAAGATTTTATTAGGAGCTGTTTTAAACGGCTTTTCTCAGTTCTAACAGAACCATTAGAAACTGATCGTGGCAGAATAACACATCGATACTTGGACCAAATATCTAAATCACAATTTAATCTATTATTATTTATTTATTAGAATTATATTATTACTTAATAATAACTTACGGTGCGAAGACAAAAAAGTGTTTTGATAATACTTTGAATTCAAAGTAAGTATATTAATTAATTTATAATTACAAGCACAAGTATTCATTTTATTTAGAAATTGTAACCTAATTTTTAGTCAACATTAATATAAATTATAACATTTATGAAAGTATTTCACCAATAATATATTTGAATTATCACACTGAATTTTTAAATCGTTTTGAATGAACTAGTTACCTACAATGTACAAAACATATTTTTAAATTCATAAGTGAAATTATTTTGAAGACAAGAATTTATAATTAAAAAAAATTGTTGCTATAAATGTTATAATGTAATACCTTAATACTTTTAAATATAAATGTAATATTTATAGTATTTTTGATTAATAATTTTAATAATATTAATATCATAGTCCAAATAGCATAATATGCCAAATCGGGCTAATTCTAAATAATAATTATTGATATAATGATATCAACATGTAATATCTATGATATTAAATACTTGGTAAATACTATCTTATACAGTTGACTAGGTGGTGAGTGGTGACTGATAACAATGATAAATGACATGAACAGTGAGACATTTTTCCTGATATGAATCTTATCATATGATCCACTTATCTTTAATCATGGCCATTATCAAATATTCAAATTAGTGATTACACTTATTAGTTTTTGGTTTCCTGGTGCATTGTGCACGTGCTTACTGCTTACTAGTTATTGCTTAATTTATAATCTTTTGGTAAATACAAATTTTTTATAAATGTTATTTATAATCAATTAAAAATGAATTTTCAAAATTTAAATTTATCAAAATACTTATGCGATCAGCTTAAAGCGGTTGGTGAGTAACTTTTTCCAGGTTCTATGCCTGACAGGGTTATTTACATAAATATTTTATTTTGTATAAATACAGGTGTCAAATCACCAACTGAAATTCAAAAAAATTGTATACCAAAAATATTGGATGGAATTGACTGTATAGGTTGTGCTAAAACTGGTAGTGGTAAGACATTAGCTTTTGCTTTGCCTATTCTTCAAAAACTTTGGGAAGAGCCTTATGGAATATTTGCACTTATTCTTACACCTACTAGAGAACTAGCTTATCAAGTAAATTCATTTTTTTTTTTTGGTACAAGTCTACGTATACACATTCTGTTTTCAATAACTTTTTATTCAATTTTGTAGATTGCAGATCAATTTGCTGTAATTGGTAAGCCTAAGAATCTCAGACATTGTGTAGTTACAGGTGGAATGGAAATGATAGTTCAAGCACGGGAATTATCGAATAAACCTCATATAGTGGTTTCAACACCTGGAAGGTACTAATACACACATACCTAAATTCAATGGATAAAATACATTTATTTTATTTTACTATTTACTTAGACTTGCCGATCATTTAGAAAGCTGTGATACATTTTCATTGAAACGTATACAATTTCTAGTATTAGATGAAGCAGATAGATTATTAGGAGGTAAATTTGATAAACAAATAGCAACTATTTTTAATGCTCTTCCAAAAGAAAGACAAACATTATTATTTAGTGCCACCATGACCGATACTCTTGAAAAAGTTAAAATGATTACAAAAAAAAATGTAAGTTAATTTAATAAATAATAATAAGTATTTATATACTGCATTATGCATATTATATATTATGTTATATTATAAGTTTTATTGGAGTAGTGGTTAAGATGCAGAAAACAAATTATATATTAAATTAATAGTTTTGTTTCTGTATAAACAAATCATAAGGTTTACATTGCTGCTGATCTCCTATATACGATTCATTACTGAACTATGATAATGATAAATAAAATAAAATATCCTCCTAAAAAAATTGAATTTGAATTTGATTGTTTTAAAGAATATTATTGACAAGAGACAACATTAAAAATTATAAAGTTAGTAGCCTTCATACTTCATTGTTCATTGTGTTGATACCAATTTATTAAATATAAAAAAATTAAATCTTAAATAAAAACTCCTATTTGGATAAAGTTTTGGACTCGTTTTTTACTTTCTATCTAAGTCTGAACACGTTGTTCAAGTCTGAAACTATAAATATAATGGCTTATGCAGATGATATAATGATCGCAGCTAAATCAGAAGCAAATCTAAAAACGACAACTTTGGACCTGATAGAAATGAGTAAGGATATGAGATTATTAATCAATGAAAGTAAAACAAAATACATGATATTATCACGCATAATCCACAATAAAACAGAATTAGTAGTAGGACAAATGAGATTTGAAAGGGTAGAAACTTTTATATACCCTGGAGTAGGACTGGACACAACCAATGGAGGACATTATGAAGTACAAAGACGATTAACTGCAGCTAATAGATGTTTTGGAATGCTTAAATCCTTTCAAAAAAGTCAAAAATAACAATGTATAAAATGCTTATTAGGCCAATTGCATTGTACGCATGTAAGGTGTGTCCTTCAACAAGAGCAAATGAAAAAAAGTTGGCAATATTTGAAAGGAAAGTACTGGAAAGTTAAGTTACGTTCCTGAAAGGAAAATGAGGAAACCAATGAATATGAGGTCAGAACTAAATAATGATGACTTGAATAATTCAACTAACGGGCATGGTAGTAGTAATGAAGAGTAAAAGAATCGGATGGGCAGGCCATGTCTGGGGTGCTGAAGGAAAACTATTAAGTAGAATAACTATGAAAACCCGACAAAAAGAGACCTCTGGGTCGACCGTAATAACAGTGTTGTGACCGTGTATATCATGACCTAAGTTTGATAGGAGTAGAGAATCCAGAAGAGATGGCAAAAATAGAGAAAAATGGGTAGAAGTGGTAATTATGCAAAAATATTAAGCAAAAAAAAAAAAAATCAGTCCGTAAAAACATCTAAAAAAATTAATATTTTTTTACTTAAATTGCTATCCTTTAACATGTTTCATTAAACTTAACATTATTTGTATAGATGTAAATTTAATATTTATTGATTGTTTTATTTATTTAGTTATGTGTGATTTATTTTATTTTTATACATTCTTTTTTAAATAGTAATATTGGTTTGATAAAACACTTTTATATAATATTTTTAGACTTTTGTGTATGAATCAACAGCCGAAGTGAAAACAGTTGATGAACTTGAACAGTTTTATGTACTTTGCCCATATAATGTAAAGGATGGATATTTGGTGGAAATAGTTAGACAATTTCGTGAGAAAGATGAAAAAGGACTGATTATGATATTTACTGATACATGCAAGTAAGTACATATATATATAATGCAGTTAAGTTTTATAACATTAATCTAATGTAGATATTTTTAATTCTGAGCAGAGTGATAAATGTATTGATTTTACAATGATTTGTTTTATTTAGTTTTCTGGTGATTGTATAAATGGTTATTTATATAACCTTTCGGAGCAATAAAAACTAAAAATGCTACTTTTTTCTACTTTAGTGTCTTTAAATAATATTTTTTCTAACTTGCAATTAACTAAATAAATAATTATTATAATTAGTATGTATATAAGTGTATTGTTATTTGTCTATATTATGTTATTTATTAAAAATATTATTTTATAGAAACTGTCAATTGCTGCATATGACATTAAATGAAGTTGGATTTGATACAGTGTCACTTCATGCAATGATATCTCAACGTCAAAGATTAGCTGGGCTGGCAAAATTCAAATCTCATGTTTCTAAAATTTTAATTGCTACTGATGTTGCCAGTCGTGGTCTTGATATTCCTGCAGTATCATTAGTAATAAATCATATAATTCCAAACAATGCTACTGATTACGTTCATAGAGTTGGAAGAACGGCTAGAGCAGGAAGACAAGGCCGTGCTGTATCTATTGTTACCCAACATGATATAAAATTAGTAAAAGCAATTGAAGAGAAAATTAATATTCGATTAAAAGAATATGATGTTTCAGGTAAATTGTGCATAATTTTATCCAGTAAATATTTTATTTATATATTAAATGTTAAGTTGTAGAATTTTGGGAGGTATTTTAAAAATGTATAAAAAAAAGCTATATGATATAAGGACAAGTGAGAATATTTAGACATCTTATCTTGGAGAGAATAATCCTATATGATTTACTCTAATAATTTTCTTTATTGTAACTTGTGAGTTTGTCACTCCCACCTATGTCGTCTCCGTCATATAAACATTTAACATATTATCAAATTTGGGTTCAGAAAAAATAATTTTATGTTACTGGCTACAATATTAGTAAGAGTGAGTTTAACCTATCATCAAGTTTAAATTAAAGGCAAGATCATTATCTGTTTGTCAATTTTGTTGAATATTTTAACTAGGGTGGAAGTTATATTTTTTTAATTGGAGTATTTTACATACTCTTAAAAATACTATAATGTTCTTACATTAAAGATTGATAATAGGTCAATTCCCTCTAATATTAATTCAAAATTGGTTCTACTTAATGAGAATTAGGAATGTTTGAGGAAAGTAAATTTTTAAATGGCATAAAAAATATTTCTTCACAATTTTAATATTTATTTCTCTACCTTATTGTGGTTAATAATTATATGAATTCTTAAAAACAATTAATAATTTGTTTACCCTTAAGTTTTTTAAGTAAGTCTTCAGACTTATAAATCTATATGTGATTTATTTTAATGGTAGATACAGTAGATTTGAAGTTAGAATAAAATCAATTAGTTGGAAATAAAAAAAATAAAATATGTCAATAGTAATCACTAACCATTCTTAATATTATTTTGTATTTCTTATGTACTTATTTAAAATACTATATTATATAATTTGATATAAAAGGTTAGGTTAGACGTCAATTATATATTATTATTAATTAATAATTGTCAATTTCTAAATTAATTCTTATTACTACTTATTTATTTAAGATGTTCAACAATAGTACAATTTCTGATTATTATTTTTTCTTTATTATAGGATTACACGTTGCCAAGATTTTGACGCAAGTTCATGTTACAAAAAGAGAAGCTCAGATTAAATTAGATGAAACTGATTTTGATGAACGCCGTTTAATTAACAAAAGAAAAAAATTAATAAATGAAGGCAAAGACCCCGATAAAGTAGAACAAGAAATCAAACGAAAGAGAAAAGAAAAAAACCGACAACGATTTGAAAGAAGAAATTTAAATTATAAAAATTGTGATGGAAATAGTGTTAATAGTGAACAAGAAAAAGATGATCATATTAATAATGTTGAAAAATCTTAATAAATATAATTTATAATTACATTTTACTTTGTTTTAACTCAGGGCTAAAATTTTTTGCTGTTTAATTTTGTAGTCTCTTGTCAAACAAACCAAAATATTAGGTCCCTCCCTTCACATTTTATGGTGTTAGTTTAAATATCATAGTGAATTTTAACTTACTATCTGTGTTCTATCATTGGTTTTTTCCATATTTTAATTTTAAAGTGAGGAGTTGTTAGTATCTAAAATATTAATATCTGATAATAGTTCAATCATTCTAGTATTTAAGAGGATGTAAGTTCATTATTTATTAGTTCTCTCAGAATAAATAAAAAAACTGTAAATATAAATTATGTTAAATGTTTTAAGACAAACTGATATGTCAATATGTCATGCCCTCAAAAATATTATTCTTTATATTTTTTGAAATGGGTGATTTTACTTAAATGTGTTTTGTTTATGATGCCATGGGCATTTGAATTTACAATAATGTGTATTTATTTTATTTTTTTTTGTTGACTGCTTACCTACTGTAAAAAAAATTTGTTTTAAAAATACCTTACACTTGTAACACACAATGCTTTGGTTTTAGACTTCAGGACGATAGTACCTATTTTTGATGGGAAGTGAATCTTGTTGATTCTTTTAAGCGGTAAAAAATATAGGTAATGTAGGTATTTATAACCATTTCAATTTTTTTCTATAAATGTCGATAAAAATGCTTTTGCTATTTATTGAGTCAAAATTATTGAAAATGTAATTAAAAAATATTAAAAATGCATTGGCATAATTTTTTTTATAAGTAGCTGAAGTTTAAATTTTGACTAACTTCGTCAATATCAAGAAAATGTTAACATAATTTTTCAATTTTATGGCTAAGGAATGAAATATTTATACAAGGTATCACTTACGTAGTTCATACTGTAACCAAAAACTATAAGCTAAACATAGGTTTTTAGGCATTTTGATTTTAAATTTGGACGAATTTAGATATTTTAATGAAGAATTATGATCTTGTAATTATTTTGTTAATGTAAAATATTATTCGTGGCATTTGAAACTTTTAAAGTATATTATTTTATTGACATAGGTACATACAATCAAATTTCAAATACAATTTTTCTGAAAAAAATTAATTCAACTTACTGTTTTTCTAGTTAAGTAGTTAACTATAGTTAAATACATTTTTTTAATCTATACATATAAAATCCAAATACCACTCACTCACTGATCGCTGTATCTCAAAAACTACGCAACGTACGGACTTGAAATTTTGACTAGAAGTTCTCATATTTTCACCGTGCAATAAGAAAGGATTTGCCAAAATTCACATTTTAAATAGATGCTCAAACAGGGATCTTGAGGTTCACGATGGAAATTCGATATTTTATTTTATAAATAGTTGCCATTGGTTACAGTCAACAGCAGAAATTAGTATTTATTTATTATTGATTGTCATTCATTCTTCAAATTGAGTTATTGAACTTTGTCCGTGATCCGACGTAGTTAGATTGCTTACCAGGGTGGCTAAGTTGCACTTACTGCAGCGAGTTATACCCAATGGGAGTTGAATAATCATAATTTTTTTAAAAGTTGCCAATTTTTAAGGGCAACGAAGTGCACGGGTTCAGCTAGAACGACGTAGTCGGATTGCTTACCAGGGTGGCTAAGTTGCACTTACTGCAGCGAGTTATACCCAATGGGAGTTGAATAATCATAATTTTTTTAAAAGTTGCCAATTTTTAAGGGCAACGAAGTGCACGGGTTCAGCTAGTAGCAATATATAATACAGACTGACCTAAGACAGTCTTTACTCATAGTAATTTTTTCGACTTTAGTAGTTTCGTGTATTATAAAGATTTTATATCATTGAATTTAAAATTAACTCATACCAAAGTGACCAACACGACACCAAATGTGTTGTACATTTATATATTGTTCTATGGTACAACAAATTGCCCAGCTTTATTTAAATATTAAATTGGTCAATGGTCGCTGAACTTTAAACCTATCATGAAACAACGGATACCTATTAAAGTCGTTTTCTCGTCCTATTTTTAAAAAATCCACGGGTGCCCAAGAAAACAATTTACCTATGATGTAGGTGCTCAAAACAAACTATTTAAACTATTTATGTACATTTTTACATCGTCATAATAATTTACAAACTTAAATTATTTTGACAAACTTTAGTTTTATAATAGTAAGAACAATAATATTAAACAATTTATATAATTTTTATATTTATATGTATGGTGGCTGATGGTGTTTATTTTTCTATACTTCAATAATATAATATCTCTTAAAAACATATATTTATTTTGAATGTAAAGAAAACGTTTTGATTACTAAAATGTATATTTTCAATGCCCGCCGCCCGGGTGGTCAACGTAATCGACGTCTCGACGACTACGAACAGGTGTCGCCGTCCGCCGTCCCGTGGCGGTACAGGTACTCCGAACTCCTGTACGGTAGTCTTGCACTCTGGCTCACACTGCACAGTGCACGGGGTACAGCCGTACAGGCCGCAGACGAACACTAGGACAGTACACTACAACTATTGTCAGACCGACTGTCGGCCGTCGGGTACTCGGATGTCGGGTGTCATCGGATCGGGCTTTTTTAATTCTTCCATACGTCGGGTCGTAGAACATGTTCTGTAATAATATGTTCTATGTTCGGACGCCTCACAAATTTATAGTATTTATACCCACCCGAAATGAGTGCAGAATTGAACACAATCAAGACTGTTGACTCCGTTGGGTTGGTCGCACTGCGTTTTCGCTCATTGACGAAAAAGTCTGGATCGATCGTGTTCACTGTTCCATTTTTTATTAATAATAATAATTTTCACTCTTTTCGTTTTTTCTATTATTATTTTTTTTTACCGTAATTTTAATTACATTTTCGGACTGTTTATCGACACCTTATCTCTGTGTGTGTGTGTATGTGTGTGTGTGTGTATGTGTGTGTGTGTATGTGTTTTTTACCGTGTCTCTGCCCGTAGTCCGTACGTATGCAGTGTATAATATCACATATTCGCATTATCGAAAACGGATGACGAATCGGTTTTCAACGGAATCGGCCGTCCGGTAGTATATAATAATAATAATAATAATAACACCGAATAAAAATTAATAATATGCACTAATTAAACGCCGTCCGAAACGACTGACACCGACGAAGAAATCGTCTGCCTCTGCTGTCGTTATCTAACTTGCGCGTTATCGATTTCGAGAGACGACTATGACGAGGAAAATAAAGAGTTTGGGTCTGGTTTGGAGAACATTGTCACAAGTATGTACTTAGTCATATTATATCTATATCCATCTATTTTTTTTTTGTTTTCGCATGTTTTATTATAATAAATAATTATCTCATATTTATATGCCTACCTATATTATATACGTATGTCATATTATGGTATGTATTCATACATATATATTATTATATATGGCAACAATTATTGTGGTGAACGTTACACTGTAATGTGTTGTATTATTCGATAAAACGATGAACAAAACTGTGCGATTTAGTTCTTTGCTCTTCATTCGTGGTTTCCCACACGTCTCAGTCGTTAACACCACCTACTTCTAGACTACTGCATATTTTGTCATAAGCAATTAACATATTTATAACGTACCTATGTAACACATACAAACAGTTATACTTACCTATTGTCTAATTAATCAATAACAATTCATTAACTTATCTATTGTTGAAAATATTTGAAACCCTATTTGGCACATAAATGGTTTTAGAGTTAAATATTATGTTGAAAGAAGTTTAAAAAAAAAAACTATTTGTGATGAACATAATTTATCAACTGATAGTATACTGTATACCTATTATACTAATATGTATACATATATATTACTATTGATTTTTTTTGTATACAATTGTCATAATGGCTTAGTAGAACATTTTATGTTCCAATTTATTCTCAATGTTTGTAGATACATAAATAATTTATTACACTCATATATTTATGAATTAGAGAATGTACTGATCAATTTTTAAATTTTAAATTAGATATCACATTACTATTAATAAACAGGTGGATAGTGATTACCTAAAAATAATTATTCTAACTGTCATAGTTTTTAACATTAATTTGTTCTGTAATTATACATATTTGCATTTTGCATGTATCTAGTTTGGTCAATATATTTCTTCAGGAAAATGCTAATATTTGATTCCTTTCAATGTTATTAAGGTGTGTATTTTTTTTTACCAATTTAGAAACATATATAAACAGGGAGATTCACGAAGAACCCCTTTTATTTAAAAATGCAGTTATTCAAAATCTGATTTTTTAGTAATTTTAAATATACTTAACCATATTTTTTAATATATGAGATTTTTGTACAATTTAAGAAATGTCTTGTAGCTAGACAAAGTTTTTCAAATGAGAACTGCCCTTTTATTACGTGACTTAAAATTATGCAACAGATAATTTTTTTGAGAATGTTTATGTACTAAATCAAAATTTGGACAAGTAGTTTCTGACTTCTTAAATTTAATGTAGGTGCTTAAGTCTATGATACTATATAGCCTGAGCTAGGCTATAATACATAAAATGTATTGTTTGTTTAATCATGTTCTTATTAATTACCAACATTTATGACTAATTGTAAAATACTAATAAATTAATATAGGTAGTTTTCCTACTATATAATGTTTAAATCAATTTACAACCACTATGTGAGGGGGCGTCACATAACCATTAGGTACTTTCCCTAAGCAAACAATACTAATCGTAGTCTATACTTCTTGTTTTATCAAATCTTATATAACCTATTCTTGAGTAGGTATAGACAAATATATACTACATAATATATTTTAATTTATGTGTATAAGCATATATTTTATTCTTAGTTCATAATGAATAATGATTAATGATCAATCACTTGGAAATATTCTTTCGAATTTTGATAAGATGCCTACCTATGTCAAATTGAACAAAATTCATCTGTTGAAAAATCTAAAATAATAAAGTATACTTTTGTTTGAAAAATAAAAGTTTGTATTGACTGACACAGGACACTTGAATGGTACAAACAATTTAAAGAACTCAAAAATGTGGTCTTAAAGTTTGGTTGTTAAAAATTCCAAAAATCAAATTTTGAATAACTGTATGATGAACATATTTGGTGATTCACCGTTTATAACTTATTATTTTTTTTTTAATGAAAATTATAAACCTTATTTGTAGGTACCTATTTATTTGTAGGTATATACCTTTTAATATTTAAAATTTTTAATATTTATTTATTTAATATTTTTTAGATTATAAAATATCACTAAAACTTAGTTAAACATGTAGTCTCATATGTTATGTACAAATTTAATTATTTTAGCCATTTAAAACATTTATTGTTTAATATAATTCATACATTTTAACATAGTATACCTAATAGTTTTTAAATTGTTAAATGAAATGTTTTTAAAATAATAATTGTATCTTAAAAGGTTTGCTTATAATTTGAAACATTTTTTAGTTAAATTATTTACTTTTATAAGTGATATTAAGTATCAGCAATGACATCATGAATAAATAATTAATTTAAGTGAAAGAGACACATGCCATATTCATGAGTATATTCTACATGGTATAAACTAACATCAATTTACCATCTGTAGTCAGTAACACACCATCCTATGCAATATTAATTGTTAATCAAGTCACATTTAACTCTGCGAGCATTGGTGACTATTTTAATTATTATTCTTAAGAATACCTTAAGGCTTTGTACAAACAAAATGATATATCATAACATCTCATAGGTAGTAATAATATTATTAATTTTAATAGATGTTTGAGGTTATAGTTATTCAACATAATACAAGCAAATATTAATTATTAGTTTAATTTATTAAATAATAAATAATATTATGATACATAATTGTTACCTTATAGTTGATAAATAATCTTAAAGCTATTTAATATAAATAAACAATAATAATTCTTTGGCAATTCTCAAAAAATAATTTAATATTGATACTAATAAGGAAAACTTGTATTATTTGTATCTAATCCTATATTAATTATAAATATATAAGTGATTAATATTTTATATATTTTCAAATCATATATTTATAAGTAGGTAGGTACATAATACCTATAATAATATAATACTCGATATAATATAATACCTATATACCTAACAACATTAAGATGTAACTGTCGCTTATTTTCTAATATTTATTTTTTTTTCAGATACTTTATTATGTATAAAATATTCATTATACATTAATACCTCAAAAATATATTGACAATAGACAATTTAAAAATGCCAGCAATTCCGAGGCCAGGAAGTTTAAAAGATCCTGAAATAGCTGAACTTTTTGATAAGGATGATCCAGATAAAATATTTGAAGACTTACGAGAAATTGGTCATGGAAGTTTTGGTGCTGTGTATTATGCAAGATGTTCAGCAAGCAAAGAGATAGTTGCCATAAAAAAAATGTCCTACTTAGGAAAACAAAGTATGGATAAATGGCAAGATATATTAAAAGAAATAAGGTTTTTAAGGCATCTCAAACATCCAAACACAATACAATACAAGGGTTGTTTTTTAAGAGATCACACAGCATGGGTAAATAGTATATATTTATTTATTTATTATTTATTTATTTATTTATTTTTTATATATATACATATAGTTAGCAAAATCAAACATTTTGTGAACATAATAATTTAAATTTTAGTTGGTGATGGAATATTGTCTGGGTTCAGCCTCAGATATTATAGAAGTACACAAAAGACCTCTAATGGAGGAAGAAATTGCTGCTATTTGCGATGGGGTTTTGAGAGGTCTTAATTATCTTCATTCTTTAGGTCGTATACATCGAGATGTAAAAGCTGGAAACATTTTACTGACAGAAAATGGCACAGTAAAACTTGGTAATTAAATTTATTTTATAAATGTAATCAATTAAATTGAAATAAATTAAAAGTAAAAATTTCTTCTTATATTATTCAGCTGATTTTGGGTCTGCCAGTACAAAATGTCCAGCTAACAGTTTTGTTGGTACTCCATACTGGATGGCACCTGAAGTTATATTGGCTATGGATGAAGGGCAATATGATGGAAAGGTTGATGTTTGGTCACTGGGTATAACATGCATTGAATTAGGTAAATATTCACAAATTGTATAAACTATAAATACTAATGACTTAGTAATAATTTAACTGTTTTTTTTTTTTATTATTCATATCAATTTATTTCAGTAATTTTTATCATCCTGATAAGTTCATTACTATAGTAATTAATAAATAAATATATATTTTTAGCTGAAAGAAAGCCTCCATATTTTAATATGAATGCAATGAGTGCCCTTTATCATATTGCACAAAATGACACTCCTACCTTACAATCATCTGAATGGACAGACACATTTCGATATTTTGTTGAACTCTGCCTTCAAAAAAATCCTTGTGAGCGCCCACCATCATCCAAACTTTTACAAGTACGTACAAAAAGTAATGTTTTAGAAAATCCAGATGCTTCTGTGACTTTATTTTTTTATCATGTTTAGCATCAATTAATAACTCGCTCAAGATCGTCTAATGTTTTAATTGATCTTATACAAAGAACAAAAGCTGCCGTTCGTGATTTAGATAATCTCAATTATAGAAAAATGAAAAAAATTCTTATGGTCGATTCGTATGAAACTGAGAGTAATGTTGGTGACAATGATGGTGTGTATACTTTTTTAAATAAATTTGTTGTTTCGCATTGAAAACCGAAACAACAAACAATACATAATTTTTCTGTAATTAATGCCAGACAATGCTGATGAACACACAGGCGGAGAGAGCAGCAAGAGTAATAGTATAACTTCAGAACATTCAATACAGTCAATTGGTGTCAGCGCTTCATCGCACAGTAGTTCTACCAATAGTACGCCGAATATGAATGAAATAACTAATATGAGCACAAACGACCACTATCCAACAGCTAGAAATCGTCACAAAGTATTATTAATATATTATTATTGTTTTATGCACTGCACATGAACACTATACATCATATACATTTTATAATAATCAATCAAATATTTATATGGTGCAGGGGCGTCATTGGTCTTGAGGGGGAATAGGGGGTGCAAGGTGTGCATTAACGCCAACCTTTTTTTAAAAGGCCTTCTTTAACCAGCTGAAATGAAATATAAGAGCTAATTTATCTAAGTGTTTTAAATCAGATATTGAGTCGGTATTTGAAAACAAAATGTTAGATATAATCTGACCATAGACTTATAGAAATAGACTGAACATTTATCCCGAGAACTGGGAGACATGGTCATGCCAAACAGATTAAGAGAGATAGAATGACTTTTATCATAAGAGTGGGAGAAATGTTACTATTCCAGGGAAAGCCAATGTATAGCTTTAACAGCGACCGATCCTTGCACCAAGCTCCACCCATTTGCACGAGTTATCATACCTAAAGTTCTGTCTATTACTATAAGTTTATGAGTCTTACAATTTTAATAGACCAACAACCAAGAGAAAATCGAACCATAGTATCTATATTACAAGAATGAGTGGAGTGCATAGACTGATAAGCTCTTGATAAATACCTGATCTGCTTGAAGTCCAGTGAGAAAATGAACTGATTTTACTTACTTATATTTATTATTTACGGCCAACGGGCTCTTCAAGTTACCCAACTGTCGCCTCCAACCTAACCTATGTCATTAGGACTTTATTGGCCTCTTGTTATATTGTGATAATAAGAAAGCAACAAAATTGATAACTCCCATCAAAAAGAAAAAAGAAAGTCTAAAAATAGCATAAATTTTATACAGTTTTAAAACTTCGTGGTTTTTATTAATTTAAATTAAAATAGCTAGTGAAAAAAAATATAAATATGAATTAAGAATTAATGATTGTATATAGTGCCTTTGTGAGCAAGGCCCATAGAATGAATTTCAGATTTTAGTTATCTTGCTATATTATGCAAGTACAGGGAGAACATTTTTTAGGTTAGGTATATTATTATGAAGGTGCTTATACCCTTACATTTATTTACCAAGTGTAAATACAACTGGTAACCACAATATAAATACATTAAAAGTACACATATAGTTAGACAAAAAAAGTAACAATGACAATATTATCATATTAGTTCATATTAAGTGACATATTCTTAAATAAAACCCAAATATTCTGAAGAAAAAAAACAAGGTATTGCCTTGCCCCCCTCTCACAGAAAAGGGGGACCATGATTGTGGCCTGGTAATGACTAAACAGCTTGTGAACACTTTGGCACCAACAATAAAAAAACTGAAATGACGCCCCCAATGTGGCGTATATTAATGAGACATTATTGTAGTTTTTATACTTGATCAATGAAACTAGAAACAATGTTGTTGTCATTTACAAATATCTCAATAAGTTGTAGTATCAATAAAATTGTGTGAAATATTTCTATTGAATAATGTATATAATATTTTAATATGTACATTTAAATAATATTTACCTTGCTTCTTATTATTAATTGATTATTCAGTAAATTATATAATAAAAAATTTACTCACTTCTATCTTGAGGTAGTTAACTTTAAGATGCAATTTCTATAATCACTTAAATTAAAATATACCAGGGCTTTTTAATTATGAAGACATTACATTTGCATGCTCCATCTTAAAAACACTTAAGATACCAAATTGTACATTCTGAATGATCAACATGACTCTGTTATGTTAAATATTAGAGTGTTGACTGACTTTTTATCACATTTAAAAGTAAGAACATTATCTAAATTCATTATAAATAAAAATCATTTTTAATGTATAGGTGTACAGCACAAAATGATTGCATAGCAAATGAATTATTACATAATAATTGTATAGAATACAAATTCTTTCTGTGTGGTGGTGTATATGAATATGCGAACTATTTTTGGTCCCTTGGGACTTTCCAAGATTACCCCTGGTACAGTTGTACACAGTTTTTATTTTTTCAATTGTAATGCATGCTATGAAATTAAAATAGATAATTTTTAATTTCATGAACTTTTTTCCAAGAACAAATGCATTTTTTTTTTAAGTGATTATATAAAATTATCTACAGTTAAAATTAATGTGTACTATGAATAAATTTGATTAAGTTAAAATATGAGCTATTATAGTTTATTACTAAAAGCTAAATAAATAAAAAAAAAAGTTAAAATATATATTGAATGGGGGGGGGGGGGAATGTAAAAGTGTTTCGCATTAGAAATACCTGAATATGAGTACGAACAAAAGCACTTTTAAAAAAGGAAACTGAATAATCTTTGTAAATAATATTTCATTTTTTGCTTTTATATACTAAAAAATATGTCATATAAGTGTAGTGTATAAAAAAAACTTAATGTATAAAGTAATATTGATATTTTGTTCTAGCCATCTAGTAATAATTCTAATTCTATTGTATCCAACGATCATGTGGCCATTGGAGTTCCCAATAATTTTGCAACTATTCGAACAACATCTATAGTCACAAAACAACAGAAAGAACATATGCAGGAAGAAATGCATGAACAAATGTCTGGCTATAAACGAATGAGGAGAGAACACCAGAGTGCATTATTAAAAGTAATTATGCCTTTATGCCCTAAATAAATAATAAAATATTTGTTATTTTAACATATACATTTATATTATATACTTATGTTAAAGCTTGAAGATAGATGTAAACTTGAAATGGAAAGTCATAAACAGCTTTTGGATAAAGAATATGAAACTTTATTGCAACAATTTAGCAAAGAACTAGAAAAATTACAAATTAAACATCAGCAAGAGTTAGAAAAGAAGGTATTTTTTAATTTAGTAATAAAAATAGTTTTTAGATTATATTAAACGCAAATATATTTAATTTAATTGTATTAACTATTAAGTAATATCAATCATTATTTAAACACTATAACTGAAGACTGGGTTTTTGTTTTCTAAACAAGCGTTCTTTCATGTTTTAGTTAGAGGTTTTTGAGTTACATCAATTCTTACATATTATGTATTAAATGTATACTTATTAGTGTGTAATTAATTAAATATAACTATCAGTTATTTTTTTTTATCACAGACTTTCAATATAGTAAACAAACTATGTTTATATTTTCTTATATCACTGAATCCAGATTAATCAGATTGAGTGTCAATTTATATGATTCAGTGAAAACAGCATGAATGTAACTAAAGTTCAGTCACAGAAAGTCCTGTAAAATCAAAGTTGAAAATGAGTCGTAGAGTCAAAGTATAGTTTGATCACTGAATCAAATTTATGACATGATTGACTATATACAGTGTGTCCCGTCTTAAATGTACCACTAAATATCTCAGCCCGATAATCTTAGATTGAAATACGGTTTGCTGCAATAGGTAAGGGGTACTGAAGTACACATTTAAGGACAAATTTCAAATTTTTAACTCTTTTAGTATGCGCATGCGCAATACAAATTTTTTTTTTTTAATTGCAACGCCTATTTTTGTCACCGGATATGGATAGATTATTTTATTCTAAGTAATTTTGATCCATTGACCATAGTTCTAAACCTAAAATTGAATGAGTTACAGCTTTTGGAAATTTTAAAATAATTAAATTTTTTCAATTTTACCTACAACATTACACGCTTGAATTGAGTGATTTTTTCATACATTTTAATTAAGAATGTGAAATAGGAAATTAAATAAAAATTACTCTGTTACATTGTTTTGACTTATGTTTATTTTTTTTATCTAATAAAATGTTCAAAATTTCCTCCGTTTTTTTCTAAACACAATTCCAATCGACGACTCACTTCAAATTAATTAAATTTAAATTAGCTATACATTTTTTTTAGGTAATTTTGTATTAAATTATTTAAATGCATTTCATTTTAGTAAATGATTTACTTTTGTATCAAATTCAAGCGTGTAATGTTGTAGGTAAAATTGAAAAAATTTAATTATTTTAAAATTTCCAAAAGCTGTAACTCATTCAATTTTAGGTTTAGAACTATGGTCAATGGATCAAAATTACTTAGAATAAAATAATCTATCCATATCCGGTGACAAAAATAGGCGTTGCAATTAAAAAAAAAAATTTGTATTGCGCATGCGCATACTACAAGAGTTAAAAATTTGAAATTTGTCCTTAAATGTGTACTTCAGTACCCCTTACCTATTGCAGCAAACCGTATTTCAATCTAAGATTATCGGGCTGAGATATTTAGTGGTACATTTAAGACGGGACACACTGTATATATATTTATTTTAACTCTCCTCGTAAAAATTAAATCAACAATATTTTATTTTGTTGTGATTTGATACAATTATTTCTATGAAAACAGAAATATCCAAATATACGCACAAAGTATTAATGTATACTAATTATTATACACATTGAAAAAGTTTTTTTTGCAAAAACAAGATGTAAATGCCATTTGTGAGAGGGCTAAGGTATCCTAGTTATGACGATGGATAGTGGATTATTAACCAATCCTGACATAAATAATCAAATTTAGATAAAGTTTTAATAATATATGCATAATTTCATTAACTTACATATTATTTACCCTTTTACTGCTACACTGCAACCTGTGTATGCTACGTAAAAAAAAATTGTTATTATTTTTTTTAATTTTGAGTTCTAAATTATATAATTATTTAAGTTTAAAATAATGCGAGCCAAGGTTTCCTAAACTTGTACGGTGACTGGCAAATGAGAATATTATAAAATACAGGGACATAATAGTATGTCTGGATCAGTGAAATGGTTGAAAAAAAAAAGTGGACAAGTGGGTTCTTCTCTACTGTTCATTAGGTTTTGTGTGGGTCACTGTAATGAAAGTGTTAAATTTGAATTCAATAATTTGAAAATCATGATAAATGATTCTGAGGGAAGACGGTCTGTCAGCCTTAATTACTTAATATATGACCTCCTAAAGTACCAACTAAATTCAGTTTCCTGCCGGAAAAGATACTGAAGTAAAAATTCATAGCGTTTTTAAAGTTTCAAACGTGATAACAGAAAAAAACAACACATAATTTTAAAATCAATTATATTCATTGCTTTGATCGGAATCTAAAAAAAATCATGTAAATCCTTATGCTTTATGGATTAAAGTACTAACATATGAGATTAAATCATAAATTGTGATTCTTTTCGGGAAGTTTTTCAAGTAGAATGCCATCCAGCTTTTTCAGTTCATAATAATGCTGCCTCTAATTATAATTAAGAATCAAATAATGATAAATATTTAAACGAATAAACTATTCATTTTTAGATATTAGTTAACTATAATATATCTAAAAAGTTAAAAATATAATACATAACTTTTTGTAATAAAGGAATATTTTATTTTTTTTTAATGTAGATGAAACAAAATGTCGCAGCTGAAAAAAAAATAATGAAAGAAATAACCAACAGACAAGAAGCAGACCGCAAAGCATTTGATACTCAAAGAAAAAAAGATTATAAAACTAATAAAGAGCGATGGAAACGTGAGTTATTATTGGATGAATCCACACCTAAGCGACAAAAAGATGCTGCTTTACAGTTAGTATGCATATTTTATAAAATAGTTATGTATTTTAAAATAAATTCTTGTTTACAGATCTCAAAAAGAAAACCTTAAACAGATGGAAGCTCAAGAAGAACACAGACTTATTCGAGGTCAAAAAGATTATTTGGAACTTGAAATTAGGAAATTTCGTAGAAAAAGACTAAATCAATACCATTTGTATGAACAAGGATTATTAAGAGAAGTATGTATTTGTAATTAGTTTCATGTTCAGTGAATTTAATTATAGATATTAGTTATCAGATAATTTATGACGATAAATTATTAATCTATACTCCGCGTGTATTAAGAGCATGACCTGGTGGCGTATGATTTTGCATTTGTTTCTTGCAGCTGGCTTCTGATTGGTAATCCAAAAATCTGTTGACCATTATACAGCATGGTGAAGTGAGTTTTGTTTGAGTAATATGTGCGCGACACTGTTTACAGTTGGATCGACCCGTATATTAAAGTTGAATCGGCGAGCGATGGTACGGTGATGGAAATTGTTTTGGCTACACGCTTGGTCGTGCTTTTAACGCGCGGAGTATAGCTATTCATTTTTAAATGCTTTTTTTTTTGTCCATTATTAGTTCTATTTGTGACACCATTCCAATCACTACCCACCGCCACCACCAAATAGTTAAAATATTATATTATATTTTTGCATGAACTCACATTCTACAAAACTTAAAAATAAATATTTGCTAATCAAAATATATATTAACAATTTTAAACCAGTCAAATATAGTATATTAACCTTTTTAATACTATAATTATTATAAATAATCAAATTCTATTGCAAATACAGTTCAATCTCGATATTAGATATCATTGTATTAAAAAAATAAGTAATTTGGAAATAATAACTTAAGTAATAAGTTTTTTTAAAACAAATAATGGATCTTATGAGGATGTCACACCCACATGTGTTGTCTCCAACTTACAAATGTACCACATAGCAGAAACCGTTTTGCTCGGGATAACTGTATTTATAGTATAGTTAATAAATTTTATTATTTTAACCCAAATTCGATGACGCATAAAGAAGAACTTTAATTGTGTTGTAGTGTTTTTATTATTTGTATAACATAATTACATTTAAAGTTATCAGTTTGAGATCATTTTTGTTTTCTTCATTTGAATATTAGTTAGTGCTATCAAAAAAATAAAAACACAACCACACAGTAATGTTAGTTATTCTGCTATAAATACAAAGGGAGTAAAGTTGTCCCGCGCAAAGCAATTTTTACTATGTTGAACATTTGTAAATTGGATACAACACTAACGGGTGTAATGTCCTCTTAAATAAAAACTTGTTATTTGTTTTAGCACTATTAATATTATTGAATATTATTACCTACCTATTTAATGAATAAATGATTATAAGATATAAACAAACATTAAAGTGTGTTGGGTTAGTATAGAGAATACAGTAGTAGTAGCTGTTACCAACTTTTAGGTACAGAACTCAACAAAACTTAATATACACAGAATGGATGTATTGTTATAATCCTATACAAAAAATAATGATGGATGGAAAAATGTTAATAAAAAATCAAACAATATTGCATAATATAGCAATAATAATTTTAATCATGAATTTGAAAGTTAGTTACCAGTTAAGCTAAATAGTTAATAATAACAATTTTATTTCGTTCTTTCACTAAATTTATCCAGAACTATATGAGACTACTTGTATTCATTTTTAAAGCTATTTAGTTAATGTTGTTTGATGTTTATAGGAACTTGGGAAAAGACAACAACAGTTGGAAACTGCTCATTCTATGTTATTACGACATCATGAAGATACTAGAAATCTTGAAACAAGACAACAAAGAGCGGTTCATGCTTTACGCGCTGATCAAGTAACCAGACAACATGAAACTGAATTACAGCACCAACATGATTATTGTGCTCGTGCCCATCGTGATTTACGGAAGAGACATGCAATGCAGTTACGGCAACAACCTAAAAGCCTTAAAGTAAGTTCAATACAAATTGTTCAAGGAAATTAATTGGGTAAATTTAAGAGGTTGTGTTGTTTCTATATCACAAATGTACAACGTAACAAATTTGTATTTCACCGTTCTAATTTTGTTTAATGCACTTTAACCAGTGGTCAGGATGCCACTGTCTTTTTTTAATGCGCTAATGTTACAGTTACTCCCCCCCAAAAATATAGTTTGCTACCACTACATTTTCTATACATTTTCTTAAAAAAATTTGGTAATTTGTGTTTACACTGATTTGTCATTTGGTTACTGGATGAGATTTTACTATGTGAGTTAAACCCGAAAAATTTACTAATCACACTCATCATCATTATAATATAAATATAATGGTTATCATAATATTTTAATTATTGCCAAATAGGTTTTAGGTAGCACAAAATCTAATGATAATCTTTGCTTTACAGACCGTATATTTTTAGCTAGTTATAGTATATTTTGCTACATTGAGTTTATTGTAGTGATGCTATGTTAACTGCTACAAATAAAATAGTGTGCTACTGTAGCATCTCTACAATTAGCACGCTAATCTCAACTACTAGTTTAAACAATAAAGTTAATTATTGACCTATTATCAAACTTAAAGGTAAGATCGAAGAACATTATCTGTGTTTTCTCCCAGATTTTTTAAAAAATTGTATATACTTGTGACTTGCCTTAACATATTAAAAACGCTTGAAGAAAACAGATAATGTTCCTAACTTTTTTTTCACTTTAATTAAGCTTACTTAACAAAATTGGAACTGCTGAACCAAATTTTTCCGATAAATGGAGCAAAACTTATGAGTTCATTACTGCACTTAAATTTATCAAACTTTATTAACTCTAAATTCAATTGTTGATTATATTACTTTATTACTAGATATGAATTAATAACAATTATGATAGAACAAAATAACTAAAAAAAATAAAGAATTGCGTGTATATTTTAGCACAAAGAAATGCAGATTAGGAAACAGTTTAGAGAAACATGTAAAACTCAAACACGACAGTACAAAGTATTAAAAGCTCAAGTACTGGCAACTACAACCAAAGAAGAACAAAAAGCTGTAATTAAAAAGTTAAAAGAAGAACAACGAAGGAAATTAGCACTGCTCGGAGAACAATATGAACAAAGTATTTCTGAAATGCTACAAAAACAATCTGTTAGTTAATTATTTATTATAAATTATAATTAATGTTATTTTTTAAGTTTAAATTATATTCATTATACATTTATACTTTTTAGATACGACTCGACGAATCACAAGAAGTTGAGTGCCATGTGCTTAAAGAACGTTTAAGATATGAACTTGAAATATTGATGGCATATCAATCAAAGAATAAGATGCAAGCAGATGCTCAAAGAAATCGTGAGAAAAAAGAATTAGAGGATCGTATCTCAGTCCGAAGATCATTACTAGAGCAAAAGGTGCTGTGCCTAGTTATTAAAATATTTATAATTTAAGATTTTTAAATCAAAAGTTACCATTGCTTATAAACCATTCAATTTATAAAAAAGTTAACTAATTAAATAATAGAGAAAAAGTTTATTTTTATTTAGCAATATACTAATTATCTCAATTAATTTTGATGTTACTAATGCAGTTTAAAATAATACATTTTTTAAGAAAAAAAATATATCCTTACTGTAGATAAAAGCTGTATTAAATATATACTATTATTGTACTAATTATAACTATACTCCAGCCAACGAGAGAATACTTCTCGTTCGCGCACCCAAATGATCGAGCTCCACGGTTTCGTACCCTAATTTCTTTTACTCTACCACCTAGTTGACAGCGAGAGTGGCAGCAACTGTGGTGGTGGTGGGAATACGCGAGAACTAACAAGTTTTGGTTGCAGCCTAGAAGTATTCGTTAGCCAGAGTATAAATAGATTGGTATGATCACACCGGCATGTGTTCTTGTTCATTATATCGCAACATGCCTACTATAGTTCTTGTCCATTCTATCGCAACTTGTCTTATTATAGTTCTTGTTATATTGGTCATAATAATTTTGGCGCCAATATTTTATAATATGTAAATATTCCATCTCGTTATAACCCTTAGTAGTTAATCATGAACTCATAACTCATAAAAACAAAAAATTCAAATACTCATAAATTTTTAATTAATTTCCAAAGTTTAATCTCGTGTTCATAATACAAATAGCCCATGAGGAGCAGAGAACTGAGTTATACACTAGGGCTAAAGTGAAATGTGTTTATCAGTAAAAATTTGATCATACCTAGTTTACCTATATATAGTATAACTATAGAAGTAATAATGCTTTGTTAATATGTTTTATCTATATTTATTTTATAAAATTCCAGATGGAAATGGAAACAAAACAATTTCTACAAGAACGTGGGGAACGTATTCGTCTTCTCCGTGAAAAACAAGAAAGAGAACTAGAACAGTTTGATGAAGAGTCAGCTCGTTTAGGTTTTAGGTTGGTATTTCTTTTGTATTTTTTAATTTATTATTATTAATTGTATAATGGAATTTTTTTAGTGCCTTAGCCATTGCCGAAGCATCGAGTCTTGAACAGGATAGTTTGTCTGGCAGTGTGCTTAGCCTAGCGCGTAGCAACAGTACTAACTCATTTCATGACGGAAATCTATAGCCCCTCCATGTTTCTATGTAAATAATTTTACTATCTACCCTTTCTAACAGCTTTTTAATATTTACACATATCAGATAGTAGACAAATTTCTTATTTAAATTTGATTCTACTTAAATATTTTTATCATATTCAGTATTAGAAAGCTTATAATTAACGGATTGAAATTAACATATTTTCCTGAAAACAAATTAATAATAATAGCATTGTATAATACCATAACATTTTATTTGTATAATAATTATAATTGCCTACTGTAATCCCATGATACATTTTGTAGACATAATTTCCTTTTGTAATTATATAACGAAAAATGTGAACAAAATGATTTACTTTATATATATTTATATATTATTATTATTATTATTATTATTATTACTGTAACGTTTTTATTATGTACATATATCTATTATAGTAAGTTGAAAATATTTAAATGTATGTGTTAAATGTATTTGATTTTTTTTGTTCTTGTGGATAATTTGATTTTTTAATTTAAAAGTTTACATTGCTTTTAAAGAACATAATAAATTAAACAATGATTCTGATGACCTGCTCTTTTTGTTATTCTAAGATAAACCAGCTTATAGACTATATAACTTTAGACTATAAATCTAAGTTGCTCTCAGTTTTCACAAGATTGATTATAAAATGAATTTAAGGAAAATAATTGGAAAAATTTTATTATATAATAAAATTGGGAATTAAAAAAAAAAAATCAATAATTGTAATAATTCAGTGTTTTTATTACAATATTACATTATTTATTTCTTACATTTTTTATTGGATTCATTAGGATTCCTTTTCATCCATTGTTTTTGCACTGAACCTTTGAAACCAAGCATGGCGGATTTGGAATAAACATCCTTCGTAGCGAAAGGAGACAATTTAGCTGTATAATCTGGGTCTAAAGCATTGGTTTTGGATTTAGCCAACCTAGTTGGCCGTTGATGTGGCATTGGTTGATCTTCTACCAGTCTTGGGTTGATTGCGTGTTTACCACCTTGGGGTTTAGGTAATGAGTACTTCTTACCTTTAAAGCTCAATGGTCTTTTACCGTTAATGTACACACATTGTTTTCCATTCTCATCTAAATACACAGCTACTCGTTTTAAGCTTTTGTTCCCACATTTCGGACAAAACATTCTTGTCATATTGGGTGTCAACGTAAAGCATCCATAACATCGTCTTATATATGTCCGAACTTCTTTAATCACACGGCCATCTAAAGCAATAATTGAGAGGCCTATTTGTTTGAGCACATTTTGTACAGCATAATCAGTGGTAATGCAACCGACTTTGGCTTCTTGTTCCGTGAGATTGTCTCCATTATTTTTATTTATATCTTTAATATTATCTTCTGTAATCCACCCATCATCGATCTCCAAGTCTGACACATCATCACACAAATGGTCTGGATCATAAAAGCCAACAGTATGTTCATTAACCTCGGGCTTTTCAAACACAACTGATTTTGAAACCGGTTCGGTCTTCAAATCTTCTACACCATAATTTTCTTTCTGTATTTGATAAGCCAAAGCTATTACCTTAATATCGGTCACAGATAGAGTCGGATAGTCACCAGTTTTTTTTGAAAAATCAACGACGAATTGAATGTTTTCTGGGAACACGGTTTTAATGTTGAGAGTGTAAGGCAATACTGATAGATCTGTTTTTTGACGTTTATTTGTCACCTCGTTCACCACTTCTTGAATAGTGTAAATGTTCAAACCGAAGTCTTGGAGTGGTGCTTTGTCGATGAAACCGGCAGTATCCACGATCAAGTGTTGAATTTTAGTCATTTTCGTTATTTCATAACACGTAACACGTGAACGTAACAATTAAGTATTAACAAAATATAGCGAGCAGCGGCGAGTGTAAATGTAAAAATATGCTATTGCGATTCAATGTCCAATGATAACCACAGATTTATATTTTGTTTTATATATCTGTGATGATAACCAACCAAAGATAAGTGAAGTAATCATTAACCAGAATAACCATAGAACCGTCCAACAATAACCCATAGAGCATGTTTTTACTCTATGCAGTTACCACAGAACTATACAGCAGAACCGAACTCTTCATTATCTTTGTGAATAACTGATAACTGTGATAAGTGTTTATTTTTCGTGATTCAGTAGTGATAAGAAACTTTGTACGTTCGGTTGCTTTCATCACGTTACGGACTACGGTCACCAATCAATATAAAGCAACGCATTCACGAATTCGGTTGTAAATATTTTAAACCACAAGCTTAAGATAGCGTCTCACTGGTACAGTATGGCATAATATTTTTTGTGATTACCAAGTTATGACTAAAAATTAATAATAATATATGAAATAATGAAATTGATGATTCCATTAAACTCGAAATAATCATTTATTTTATACTGATCCAGTTTCCCAAAATTACATGTTAAATACTTATATCACCCAATCAATATTTTAATAATTTAATGTCTCGTGTCAACAATTTTGATGGTCATAATCTATTTGTTGTTCCTAAGACAAATTTATTTTTAGGTGACTATATAGATGAGATTCAAGTCAACTTTATTTAAATGCCTAGTTACGCCTACGCTTCGTTTAATCCAGTTAAGTTATACAACTTGTACTGTAAACAATACATATTTATAATACCGTATTTAGCGTAATACAATACGTATGTTTTATCATAATTAGCGGTGCAACTTGGTATGGGAGAATTTAGGTATTTAAATTTTTTTATTTATGATGATTAAATTATTTTTCAAGTCAAAAAGATTAAAAATGTAATACAAGGTTCCTCATAAATTTTTCTTACAGCAATTAAAAAATATCGAAAATACATAGTCACCATTTTTTTTTTCTACATTTGAAGGTTGAATTTTGACGGAACATCATCGTAATAATTTTTCACTCTAACAATTTTAGTTATTATGTTGTGTACTTGTGTGCATATTATTTATTATAGCCATTATAGGTACAAGTATAAGGTCCTATAGTCTATGGTCTATGGTTGTAACTTGTAAGTACCTATAATAAAAAAAATATTTATCGTAGAAGTTTAAAAATTTTCACCACCTATATAATATATTACTTTATGCAACTTTATAATATTATTTTCTATACATATTGCCTATTCAAAATAAAATAACAAAAGTCAAAAACATATAAAATAATAATATTTATCATATAAATAATAATCATTATATATATGCGATGTTTTTGACAAAAATATGTTCAATATATTATGTACCAGTATATCACGTATTAGTGGTATTACTAAAAAAAACATTAATACTAGTATAATGAATGCTTATAGTAATATAAATAAATTACTAGACTTCGTAAAAAATAGAGGTTTTCAAACTGACCACTAGGAATCGTTTTTGGTATGAAGCGATTTATCATATTGAATTAAAATGTCAATACGTCATCCATTTCGGTGGCCTACTAGCCTACTACAGTACTACTCAATAACGATCGTACCTCGAGGTACACTCGAAACAGTCGAAACCTATATATTACGTATATGCAGCAGAGCGACTTCACCGGTTTTTTCGTATTCATATTTCATACAATCATATTGTGTACATTTCATGCGCGTCCTAATATTTTTGGTTTCAAGCCCTTATAATAGTGCCTATATAACAATGTATATATAATATTATTATTTCATATTACATACGTATTCGAGCGCCTATAATTATAGATATTATGATTCAACTATGGTCCTGGGGAGGCGTTGTTGCCTTTTTGGGTATAGTTAAATATTGTTATATTGTATATAACGTGCATTATTGCCAACGTTTGTTATTTTAATCAATCCAGAAATGCATCCAGAGCCGTTGGGTGCAGCCGTCGACCGTCGTCTTCGTCAAATCATAATCAAAATGATGATGAATTAAAATTTAAAATAAAAATAATATCTTATTGTTCTTACGAGTAGAGGTACCTACCTAACAGCTGATATATTGTGCTCATATTAAATACCTATAATAAAACATCCAAAAGTCTATTGTGTACAATATACATATACCTATATTATACTGTTATTAACGGTGGCGTATATATAGAAATACTTTTTGTGGTAAGCTACAAATTACAATAGACAGCAAATGATCTAGCATTTTTTATCATCTATATAGGTAGCGTATTTATACAGTTTCTAAAAAAAAACCATCTAATGCTAGTTATGCTACAGGCAGTGGTGGATTTTCAAAAACTTTCTGGGTGGAGGAGGGGGCTGAAAAATAATATGTATTTCGAACGTTTATTTTTATTTTAATTAAAAACAAGTATTAACTACATTTTTTTTAAATTTATACATATTGGTATCTGAGGGGCCAGAATACCTTTATATTATATGATTTACGTCCAGTACCCCTACGTTTATATAATATATACACATAATATATGATTTAAACTAACTGTAATTTTGAGGTGGGTCTACAGACCCCGTCCTCCACATTTCTGTACACCACTAACTGTTAACACCTAACAGACAGTATTTTGTGAAGTATTATAATAATATTATGCAATTATATTGGTTATTACTTATTAAATATTATACTTAATAGTTTTTCGCTACCTACTACCTATATAGCTTGGTATTTTTACAATGTGACATTGTCATGTAAAATGCCTACATAATAAAATCGTAATCTTTTCGTGTTTTAAAGTTTTTAACATTTGTTACTGGATCAACAACGTCATATGTAGTCTCCACAGCCAGTGGCAGATTGACTAAACATTTGTGAGGGAAATAGCCAACAGGTACAACTAGGTACAAACCTAAATAAATATTAAATCTATATATTCCTGCATCACAAATTAAATTACTAAGCTATGCGTGAACATGATTGATTAAAAATAAGTAAGGTACAAACATATTATTTTATTGATTATTATATAATGGTGTGAGGTACCTATCTACCACAATAATATTAATAATAAGTAGCTATAATGATAAAATTATCAATATTGATATATCTTATCTGTATAGCGCATGTACAATTAAGAGTAATAATAATAATAAAAAATTAATTTACAAATTGTAGTTATACGCAATGACATGATACGAATATTAAGATTAATCTGCAAAATCTTACAAAATCTTATAAATGGAGATATTTTTTCTGTGGTTATTTCTACACAGGCTTCATTTTCATGTATTATATTATAATATAATATTTTAGATGACTGTTTGACAATGTTATCCACATTTTAAAATATTGTACGAAATAGTAGAACTATAATATAAATAAAGTTATTATTTAAATAACAAATATAGTTTGAGTTTATATGTCATATTTAAGTGGTTTAACAGACATCAATGCCCAATTTTAACATAAAAGATGGAAAAATAAAATTATATATATTTAAAATAATAAGTATCGTTGTAATACGATACTACGAGCAAGTAAGACATAAGTGGATAGTTGAGATCATTGAGACTTTGAAACATTTCCATAATCTAGTTGATTCCATATTCCAGACAAATTGACCCAGAAAACGAATTAATATAAAGAATTTATTAAAGTGGGTAAAAAATATATTTTATCTCAAATATAATAAGCCACCTTTAGTTCAAAATAATATAATTTATGATTACGTATCTAAAATAACAAGGCCCTTTCAATGCAAGTTATAATATATAGATACGTCCTTCACTTGAATACTTTATCATGTATATTTATAAAAATTCAGTCATCCATGGACCATGGTACTTACTACTTAGTACACATATAATAGTCATAAATTACTCAAATTTAAAGAAAATTACTTTATATATCAAACGCTAATTTTTTGATTATATAGGTAGGTAGGTAGGTACAGACGGTACAGTAGATAAATCTGATTTGAGAGAGTACTACACGTCTACACAAACATTATAATACATAATATTATACTATATCCATGATAAAAAAACTAAATCTTGTTCTTGCATCAAAGTATTTTTTTAAATTTAATATACTGCAGGGTGTAACAGATAGATAGACCTGAAAAAAAATGTGATACTATATACTAATTTAAACATATGACAACAATTATAAAAATGATATGGATAATAATTATTTATGAAATATACTTATGTCAGATAATTCCCCAAAAAATATCAATATTTTAAAAATTGTAAACAAATAAAATACTTGACTTAAATAAACGTTTTTATCATCGAAATTTGTCTAAAAATTAGATTCCCACATTGGTTATTTTAGGTTTATTATTTTCAGCTATGACAAAAAAAAAGGTTATACTGTACCTATACTTATAGTGCAAGCTTCTATAATAGTTCTATAGAATAATGTATATAAAAAAAATCTTTAAATATTAATGAGACCAATAGTTATTTTATTTGTCAGGTCTGTCTGTTAATTTATGTTAATCTAAAAAATATAAAAAAAATAATAATGTCTGTTCCATGCAACAGAGGGTGCTGCTATTTAAATATTTAATTAGGGGCTGAATGTCAGTAAGTATGTGGTGGCACTTGGGTGGAAAATATTATGGGGCACCAAATAAATAAACAGTTTTATACATTTGTTGGTTAATAACTAACATTTATTATTTTCAACTGATATAAAAAATGCTGTCATTACCCAGAATTTTTAATTATTTCGGTTTTCATTTTCTCTTTTTCTCTTGCTAATTTACTGCACCACTCATATAAACAGTTTTAATTTATATGTCATCTTTTGAGCGGCGAGATGAATGTATACCTATTTTAATTTGACAAAAATTACATAACACTGTTTACTAACACAACAGCTAAAGACAATCTCAAATCTCTAGACTCTACTAAAATGTAAAACCTATACTTTTGAGTTTTAACTTTGTAAAAATTCACTTGCCGTTGTATTTGTATTTTGTATTATACAAGTCTAAACATAATAATATATATAGTAATTGGTTGATAAACCGATTAGACCAATCTGATTGTTTTTGACAAAGAATTCATTGTTGATCGTGATGTATTATAATATTTTGATGTTTAACTATCAGTCCACATGGATACAATATTTAGAAATGCATTCCATAATATTTTCATTTTTTACGATCTATTTTTCTGTATTCACCGTTAATTAATTACAAAATTGTGGTAGCTCCTGGGCTACAGCCCACTCAGCCATACCTTCCTAAACCCGGCCTTGAATTTATAATAATAATTATTGAACATTACACTTCAGATATCATGATAAATTTAATAGAGTGAGTAACCGTTTTTATAATAATTCAATAGTCGATACAAAATACGACATACATGTCGCATAAACTATATATTATGTTATATGTACCTACCTATAATACAGACATACCATGGCAGTTACCATTGTATGTGTCAGTAACTACACTATTAATTATTATAGCCTGTACTATATAGACTCGATAGGTTTACAAATTTGTAATATTTACATTATTGATTATAATCAATATTATCAATGATAAAATTTAACTGTTTATTTTTATTATAAGGTGTAAGGAGTAAGGACTATGAATATGTAACTGACATTCTCAAAGTTTATATTACAACTATTTTAATAATTAATATTATTTTTATTAGCATTCACATCATTAAAATTTGAATTAAAATTTGCTTTATCATACCTACCGCTTCTATACCTATCTAAAATAGATTATTGAGCATTGTAGGTACTTGAACCTGCAGTACACGCTAGGTATAGTATAGGTAGGTACTAGTGTGGTACTATACCGTGCAATGATTTGTTATTTATAACATCCGGCCAGTCGGCCACACTAAAGAAATTAAAGGGTGTGGCGTATAGTTGACATTGCCCAAATTTGATGGTCATTACATATTATGTATATAATGACTGAACGTTGCATATATAATTATCTTCTGCTTTATCCATTTCACGCACTCTAACGTTATAACGTAGATAGAGGTTGATACAAATAAATTAATAGTACTCACATAATATTGCTTATATCTAATTATAATATCATTTTAAAATGCCAATAAAAATTTGGTTTGATGATGATATTATAATATTTATTATTCATGTGCAAATATATTACAGGATACAGACTACACACCTATTACATATCTGTGGATGGTGAATATTAGATATATGCGCATAGATCCTAATACCTTCCCCATGTTGGCATAATATCTATATAAAATAAAAAATATGTATGTGATTTTGAGACTGAAATCATTTGTTGAGATATTTCAATGCCTTGATGCCCGTCGGAACGATAACCGTTAAATTGGTAGGTACTATATAAGCACAGCAGTTTAGCTATGAAAATAACTTCCTGGCAGTACCAAACTCTACATTTTAAAACTCATGTTACATATTACACAGTTACACTGTTACTTTTCTAGTGTCGAGGTATACTGCTCTAGTACATACAAATAAAAACGAACATCTACACACATCATCAAATATCAACCAATGTGTATAATACGATTCCACATTTCCACTATAATAGTTTACAATTAATTTTACCGTGGATGGGACGCTGTACGTATACCTCGTATGTCATACAGCCATTATACATATACCCACCACCTACCGCTCTTGGAAATTCTTTTATACCGTATGTAGCCGCCCCGTGGATCAAGAGTGCAAGAGCAGATATAGTATTAAATATACCGAGAGTGTTATATACACATATACATATATAAATTCTATTATACAGAAGTCGTAGATACAATAGACGTTGTCGAAAAAAAACATTGTTTTTTCGTCTTGTATTAAGCGCGATTTGAAAAAAAAAAAATGTATAATGGTGTTTTTTTTCGCTACTATATAGTACCTACTTATAATTATTTTTACAATTAAATTAATCCGACCTTCGCATCCTTATACCACTCACGCAGCATGAAATTGTACGCATTGTTTCGTCGGCGGCGTGTACATAATATGTCTAAGCCCAATGATGAATATAATATATTATACCTAATAGTAATACACTAATACCTATATAACACATACTATTATAATACACGTATACCTACATGCCTAGTTTCATAGAAAATACAGCGCTTGGTGAATATAACCGTTTTGATTCATATTGTTATAAATTATATATATAATTTAATGCACATTGCACCTACAACAACAAAATAAAAACTAAAAATACATTCCACATGACCACGTTTTGCGCATCGCGCTTTCGAAACGACTATAGACTATACAATATTTGCATACATTATACACAAATGTATGA